>PVLD010032820.1:0-14258 GCA_004027595.1 Dinomys branickii
AAATCATTGCGGGTATGTGGGTTATTTCTGCTTTGAGCTCTTTCATGGCCTGTTGGAGTTGTTTTATTTCGGATGCAATCGTTTCATAACTTGAAGTTATGAGGCTTCCTGGTTCCCCTGTATCTTCACATTCAAAACTTGTTCTGGGTGGGGTTGAGTTTTGAGACTGCGTTTTGTTCCTCTGTTTTCCCATTTTTGGAGTAGAAGCGGAAATCTCAGCAGACAGCTTAAGGGACATTCTCCCAAAGAGAAGTAACCATTGGAGCAGCCTCTGCAGCAGACCTTTGCCTGCTGGACTGTCTGTGGAATTTATAGCTCCACAGTTTGAATCTGATACCCAAAAATGGGAAAACGGAGGAAGAATATCTCTTTACTCTCTACTTACAACATTCCAGGGCTTCTCTAGCTGTTATTTCCAAACCTTTGCAAACGTCTCCCATGGAAATCTAGTTTTAAGGACTTCTAAACCATATATATATTTCAGGTACCGTCACACCAACAAAGCCAGGCAGGGCACCAATTTTTGTACTGGTCACTTATCCATCACTGCGACAATGGATCTCATGACCACGCCTTAAAGAAGAGGTATATTTTGGCCCATAGCTTAGAGGACTCAGTCTCTGGTTAGGTGGTTTTATGGCAGAAACAGCACAGCAAAGAAAACCTACAATACAGCTGCCAGGAAACACAGATGGGGAGGGGGAGACACAGTGAGTGAGAACTGGAAACAAGAAAACACACTTTTGGTTTCTCATGCCAGAGAAACAGTGCAATATTTATACACGTGTGTCCAATTTATTTCATTATACAAACACAGAAGGTAGTTAGGATAGTTATTCTACTAACTACTACTAGCTCATTGAAAAGAAAGGGATATGCCTATATTGCTTGATCAAATTTTCATTCCTATATTTTGTAATATGAGCAACTACTTTGAAGATAACAGGACACAATGTGCTAACCACATCCTACAATCTTGTTTGGAAATTTAGTATCATTGCTTTTATTGTTTATTTTTCTTTTCCTTAAAAAAGAGAGCATGTGCTCAAGGTGAGAAACCAAAAGAGCAAACAGGGACCAAAATGGGTAAAAGATATTGTGAATGGGAGAAAAATGTTCGCATGGGATGAGGAACTAGAGAGGGGGAAGAGTAAAGGAAAGAAGGAGAAAGAAAAAAAGAGAAAAGCAAAAACACTGGAAACAAAACAAAGCTTTTGTAAATACCGAGGGGCAAAGGGGTTGAAGGGAGGGGAAGGGAATGGAAAAAATTAAGAATGAAGATATATCATGCAAAGTCTCAAATTCCCTATGATGGAGGTGCTCATTGAAACTAAAATGTTTCAATAACATTAATTAATTAAAAATAGTTCCTTGCAAGTGATGCTCCCATTGTCACACCTCTAGCAAGACCCCAGCTCAGAAAACCACATTCAGCTATTGAAGTCATCAAAAGACCAATCTACTAATGACTGTAGCATGCTACGATCCAATCACCTTTTCCACATGGAAGTCTTTGGAGGAGACATTTTAGTTCTAAACCGTAATACTTAGTAAGAAATATAACTTTGCAGGGAACTTTGGAGTCTTACACCATTTTCAATTTGCATTAGGAATGAATTTTTATTGATTTTTCTAATTAGCAGTAAGACTGTTCTGTTTGTTTAGCTGAGATGATTATCTCGCCTCATCAGTACATATTCCATTTAAAAACAGCAAGTATTATTTAGACATTTCTGGCCATAGCTGCTTAACAGGCTTTGGGATTTTTAATACATCACAATATTGCTGTTGATAAAACATGTAATTCTGTACCAAAAAATGGAAGTTTAAAATAAATAAAAGACAGAAAGATGCATTAAAAATTACTTCATAAATTTATATCCAAACAAGATTTATCAACTTTGTTAGACCTGACACAACTTATTCATTAGAAAGCAACAAGGGTGCACATCTGTATATTTGCATACTATAAATAGTTGTTCAAGAAACAAAAGGTTGCTTAGAATACATAACCTCTTACTCATTTAAATTATATGTTTCAGAGTTGAATATTATGATCTTGTTTTCAAATACATGTATGTGACTACCTAATTACAAAGCAGACATTTTAAACATAGTGTTTACTTCAAAGCATTGTATCTCAGAATAAAAATGCATTAGATGCGATGCTGAGGAGGAAAAGGGGGCAGACCTGTTCAGAGGATTGTGTGCACATATCACTATGATCATTCTTCAGTCTAAGTGACTCTTGTTGCAACCAAATCTAATGTGGTGCAGGGCAAGCACAACTCTATACGTGATGATGTTGACAACATGATTAAATTATAAAGAATCATATTATTTTTATCCTACTGAAGACTCATTATTTGTTTAACTGAAAATGATGAACATGGCAAACAATGGGACTAGAGCATGCTGTCACATTTTTAATATTTTATTATCTCTTGGCCAGTTTGTGGTAGGAGATAAGCTTTTGGGGTGGAACTCACTAATGAAAAGACAGAGAAATGCTCTCCAGAAGAGTTTAGACAGATTAATAAACAAGGCTGTGTATAGGGCTGGATTCTGAGAATCATGGCCAAATTGGATGGAATCTGGAGGTTTATATAAATATGGGGTTTGTTTCAGCAAATATTGTGGTTTAAGATATTGTGCAGAGGTCAGTAAATAATTAGTTGTTTGAATGATTAGTTGTTTGATCAGTCTTGCATGTCTATATTTGTTTTCTTAAGCATACACGTTGAAATTATCAAGATGTAATATGACAGCCATTGTTAATTCCCTGTTACCTTGTCTGTAATCCAGTTTTTTTTCATTTTAAAAGTATAAAAAACAAAAAGATATTAACAAACAGACACAAAGTAGCATAAGAATAGTAAAATTGAATCTGAGTTACAGATAAGGTGACAGGGAATCAACAATGGTTGTTGCATTACGTATTGATAACTTCTAAGTGTATATTCAGGAAAATAGGTATAGACAGGCAAAATTGATCAGACAATTAATCATCAACTATTCCTTACAATAAAGTGACCTAAGTCAGTAGTATAACTTCTTTTTATAGTGTGAAAGCAAAAAGAACTACATCAACTACAACAGAAAAAGAAAGAGAAAAAAAAATAAATGAAAAGCATTAACAAAGAGACACAAAGTAGCTCAATAAACTTATAATCATAATTGAATTATAGACAAAGCAACAGAAAATCAACAATAGTTGTTGCATTTCGTGTTGATATCTTCAAAATGTATGCTCCGGAGAACACATATAGACATACAAGATTGATCAAACAGTCATCAACTATTCCTTAACATTCAATGACATAAGTCAATAGTAGAACCATGTTAGCCATACTGCACATATGTATATGCATACATAATTACATACATACATACATAAATTTTTGCCTCATTCTTTTCTCCTTTCCCTTGTCCCATCTGTTCTTTACTTTTGAACAGGTTTCCTTCATGTCTCTTAGTTTATGTTCCCACCCTCAGGTTCTTACACCAGTGACACAATACGTTGCCTGCACATGTACCTCTGATTTATTTCACTTATGAGTATGGTGTCTAACTGTGACCATTTGCCTACAAAGGCCCCAAATCTGTCCCTCTTTATAGCTGAATAATATTCCATTGTATAAAAATGCCACAGTTTTTTAATCCAGTCTTCTGTGTATGGACATTTGGGTTGCTTCCACAATTTAGCTATTACAAATTGCGCTGCTATAAACATGGGTGCACATATATCAGAGTGGTATGATGCTTTCAGATCTACTGGGAAAATACCCAGAAGGGGAATAGCTGGTTTGAATGGAACCTCTAGACCTAGTTTGCTGAGGAATCTCCAAACTGCTCTCCACAGTGGTTGCACCAGTCTGCATTCCCACCAGCAGTGTAATAGATTCCCTATTTCTCCACAGCCTCGCCAGCATTTGTTATTGGACGATTTTTTCATACTGGCCATTCTTACTGGGGTGAGATGGAATCTCAGGGTTTTTTTATTTGCATTTCTCGAATAACTAAGGATGTGGAACATTTTCTCATATATTTATTTGCCATTTGTATTTCTTTTATTTTTTTATTTTAAAAAAATAAAAGCACAAAAATATATTAACAAGCAGACACAAATTAGCATAAAAATAGTACAATCAAAACTGATTTACAGAAAAAGTGACATGGACTCAACAATGGTTGTTGCTTTACCTATTGATATCTTCGAAGTGTATATACATGAGCACAGATACAGACATACAAAATTGGTCAGAAAATTAATCATCTCAACAGAAAAACACAAAAAACAAAAAACCAAAGACAAAAATTAAATTAAATTAAAATTAAAATTAAAAATAATAAATAATAAATAAAATAAAATAAAAATCCAACAATAGTTGCTTCTTTGCATATTGATATCTTCGAAGTGTGTGCTCAGGATAACACATACAGACATACAAGATTGATCGAATAACCCGTCATCAATTTTTCCTTAGCATTAAGTGATATAATACAATAGTAGAACCATGTTAGCCCTCCTGCACATAGGTATATACATATATACATACATACATTTTTGCCTCTTTCTTTTCTCCTTTCCCTCGTCCCATCTGTTCCTTGCTTTTGAACAGATTTTCTTCATGTCTCTTAGTTTATATTCCCACCCTCAGGTTCTTAAACCAGTGATACAATACGTTGCCTGCACATGTGCTGCTGATTTATTTCACTTATGAGTATGGACTCCAGTTTTGACCATTTCCGTACAAAGTTCCCAAAATTGTCTTTCTTTATAGCTGAATAATATTCCATTGTATAAAAATGTCACAATTTTTTAATCCAGTCTTCTGTGGATGGACACTTGGGGTGCTTCCACATTTTAGCTATTACAAATTGCGCTGCTATACATGGGTGCACATACATCAGAGTGATATGATGTTTTCAGATCTTCTGGGAAAATACCCAGAAGGGGAATAGCTGGTTTGAATGGAACCTCTAGACCTAGTTTGCTGAGAAATCTCCAAACTGCTCTCCACAGTGGTTGCACCAGTCTGCATTCCCACCAGCAGTGTAATAGAGTCCCTATTTCTCCACAGCCTCACCAGCATTTGTTATTGCATGACTTTTTCATACTGGCCAGTCTTACTGGGGTGAGATGAAATCTCGATATTGTTTTTATTTGCATTTTTCGAATGACTAAAGATGTGGAACATTTTCTCATATATTTATTTGCCATTTGTATTTCTTTATCTGAGAAGTGTGTATTCATCTCAGATGCCCATTTCTGCATTGGGTCTTTGAATTTGGACATGTACGTGTTTTTTAGTTCTTGGTATGTTCTAGATAGCAGTCCTTTGTCTGAGGGACAGCCAGCTAGGATTTTTTCCCAATTTGTGGGTTTTCTTTTTACTTTGCTGGTGATTTCTTTAGATGTATTTCTTTATATGAGAAATGTGTATTCTTCTCAGATGCCCATTTCTTAATTCGGTCTTTTAATTTGGATAGGTACATATTTTTTAATTGTTGCATGTTCTAGATAGAAGACCTTTGTCTGAGGGACAACTAGCTAGGATTTTTTCCCAATTTGTGGGTTTTCTTTTTACTTTACTGGAGATTTCTTAAGATGTACAAAAACTTTTCAGTAGGATGAGGTCCCAGTTATTGATTCTTTGAAGTGTTTCCCTTGCAGTTTCATTTTTGTTCATGAACTCTCTGCCTACTCCTATGACTTCAAGATTTTTACCTACAATCCCTTCCAATAGATGTAGAGTTTCTGTTTTAATATTGAGATCTGTGATCCGGTTTGACCTGACTTTGGTGCATGGTGGTAGACTTGGGTCTATGTTCCGTTTTCAGCAAGAGGAAAGCCAGTTTTTCCAGCACCATTTATTAAACAGGTCATCCTTTTTCCAGTGAGTTTGGTTGGTCCGTTTGTCAAATATTACATGGCTGAGTGTGTTTTTGGTTGTGGTTGCATCTTCCAGTCTGTTCCATTGATCCTCAGGTCTGTTTTTAGCCAGTACCAGGTTGATTTTATTACAGTAGCTTTGTAGTATAATTTCAGGTCAGGGATTTTGATTCCACCTGACTTGTCCTTGTTGCTCAGGATTGCTTTTTCTATTCTGGGTCTCTTCTGGTTCCAAATGAATTTAAGGCATATTTTCTCTAGATCTGTGAGGTATGCTAATGGTAGTTTAATGGGAATTGCATTTAATTTGTACAAGAGTTCTGGTAGTATGGTCATTTTCACAATGTTGGTTCTTCCTAACCATGAGTAGGGTATGTTTTTCCATTTATTGAAATCCTCTTTGATCTCTTTTTTCAGAGTAGTGTAGTTTTAACTGAATAAATCTTTCACATTCTTTGTTAGATTGATTCCTAAGTATTTCAGTTTCTTAGTTGCTATTGTAAAAGGTATGGTTTCTTAAATTTCTCTCTGAGTCTGTTTGTTGTTCATGTATAGAAATGCTATGGATTTTTGGGTGTTGACTTTGTATCCAGCTACACTGCTGAATTTGTCAATTAATTCCAGGAGTTTTTTTGTGGAGTTTTTGGGGTCCTCCATGTATAGTATCATGTCATCTGCAAATAGTGATAGTTTAACTTCTTCCTTTCCTATCCTTATTCCATTTTTTTCTCTTTCTTTTGCAACTGCTCTCGCTAATGCTTCCAGAACTATGTTGAATAGGAGTGGTGACAATGGACATACTTGTCTTGTTCCTGAATTTAAGGTGAAAGTTTTCAGTTTTTGTCCATTTAGTATGATGTTGGCTGTTGGTTTGTCATAGATGGCTTTGATCAAATTGAGGTAGAGGCCATCTATTCCTATTTTTGCTAAGGTTTTTAGCATGAATGCATGTTCGACTTTGTCGAAAGCCTTTTCTGCATCTATTGAGATGATCATATGGTTTGTGTCTTTGGCTGTGTTGATAAAATGTATTACGTTAATTGATTTGCGAATATTGAACTATCCCTGCATTCGCGGAATAAATCCTACCTGGTCATGGTGTATAATTTTCTTTATGATTCGCTGTATTCTATTTCAAAGTATTTTGTTGAGTATCTTTGCATCTATGTTCATTAGAGAGATTGGGCTATAGTTCTCTTTCTTGGTTGGGTCCTTCTGTGGATTTGCTATCAGTATGATACTTGCCTCCTGAAACATGTTAGGGAGAGTTGCTTCCTTTTCAATTTCATTGAAGAGATTGAGGAGTGTTGGCATTAGATCTTCTCTGAATGTTTTGTAGAATTCGCTGTGAATCCATCAGGGCCTGGGATTTTCTGAGTTGGTAAGTTTTTTATGACATCTTCAATCTCGTTAATTGATATTGGGTTGTTCAGGATTTTTGAGTCTTCCTGACTCAATTTTGGTAATTTTACCTTTCCGGGAATCTGTCCATTTCTTATGAATTTTCTATCCTATGGGAGTAAAGATTTTCAAAGTAGGTATTAATGATCTCTTGGATTTCTGTGGCATCTGTGGTGATTTCATCCTCTTCATTCCTTATTGCATGAATTTGAGTTCTTTCCCTTCTTTTTTTGATAAGGTTGGCTAGGGTTTTATCAATTTTATTTATTCTTTTGAAGAACCAACTCTTTGATTCACTTATTTTTTGTAGAGTTTTCTTCATCTCAATTGCATTAATTTCTGCCCTGAGTTTTATAATCTCCTCCCTTCTCTGTGCTTTTGGTTTGGCTTGTTGCTCTTTTTCTAAGAGTATGAGTTGTAGCATTAGGCTATTTATTTGCTGTATTTCTATTTTCTTTATATTTGAGTTCATTGCTATAAATTTCCCTCTGAGGACTGCTTTCCTTGCATCCCACAGATTGCGATAGGTTGCACTTGCATTTTCATTTATTTGTAGATATTTTAAAATTTCTTCTTTAACTTCTTGTGTGACCCATTGGTTATTGAGGAGGTTGTTGTCTAATTTCCAAGTGTTTATGCAGTTTTTGGGGTTCCCTTTGTCATTAATTTCCAGTTTCATTGCACTGTGGTCCGATAATATGCATGGGATAATTTCAATTCTTTTGCATTAGGTAGATATGCTCTATGGGCTAGCATGTCGTCTATTTTGGAGAAAGACCCATGTGCAGCTGAGAAAAATATATATTCTGATGTTGTGGGGTGGAACACTCTGTATACATCTACTAAGTGCATTTGTTCACATTTTGACTCAGTTCTGTTATTTCTTTGCTGAATTTCTGTCCAGTTCACCTGTCTCTTTGTGCCAGAGGGGTGTTTAGGTCCCCCATTGAAATAGTGTTATTAGTTAGTTGATTTTTCACGTTTATTAAGACTTGAGTTGTAAAGTTTGGTACTCCATTTTTTGGTGCATAAATGTTTAGGATTGTTATCTCTTCCTTTTGCAGCTTTCCCCTAACTAGTATGTAATGGTCTTCTTTATCTCTTTTGATTGTTTTTGGTTTGAAGTTTACATTGTCTGCACCCATAATGGCTACCCCTGCTTTTTTCTGGAGACCTGTTGCATGGAGAATTGTTTTCCATCCTTTATCTTTCAGCCTGTGGATTTCCTTTTGAGTAAAATGTGTTTCCTGTATACAGCATATCGTTGGATTGTGTTCCTTAATCCAGTCTTCCCATCTTTTCCTTTTGACTTTTGAGTTGAGGCCATTTACATTAATGGTTTAATCATTATATGTTGGCTTATTCTAGTCATGTTATTTACTTGTTGTTTTCCTACTTTTGCTCTCTGTTTACTTACTTGTTCTATTTCTTTCTATTGTTGTTCTTGAGATTGTGGTCATTTTTTTCTGTCTAGAATATCTTTTAATGCTTCTTGCAATGCTGGTTTGGCATTCATTAAGTTCTTCGTCATGGAAATATTTTATTTCTCCATGGAATTTGAAGGATAGTTTTGCAGGATACATCAGTCTGGGTTGGAAGTTGTTTTGTCTCAGAATCTGTAATACCTCACTCCAAGCTCTTCTTAATTTCATGGTTTCCATTGAGAAGTCTGCTGTGATTCTGATGAGCTTTCCTTTATAGGTGATCTGTTTCTTTTCTCTAGCAGCTTTTAATGTTGTGTTCTTTTGCTGGATGTCTGTAATCTTGGCTATTATATGTCTGTGGTTTTGTTTGGGTTATGGCTTGTTGGGGTTCTATATGCCTCAATTAACTGTACTTCAGTATCTTTTACCTTGTTCGGGAAATTTTCTGCTAGTATTTCTGTAAATATTCTTTTTATATCATTTGTGTTGTCTTCTGCTGTTTCATTGACTCCTATTACTCGAATATTATTTCGTTTTGCCTCATCTTGCAGCTGTTGGATTGAATTTTCTTGGATCCTTGATGACTTTATGAGATCCTTCCTTTCATCCTTATTAGCTGCCATGCTGTCTTCAAGATCTGAAATTCTATCTTCAGCTTCATTGAAGCGGTTTTGCCAGCTTTCAGTGGAAGTTTTCAATTCCTGGCAATCTCTTTGGACCTGCATCATTCGTGGTAATTCATTCCTAAATTGCTCTTGTAACATTTCCATTTGTTTCCTCTTTTCTTCTAATCTTTTATCTATTTCTTCTCTATGTGTATGGAACATTTCTTCCATTGTAGTTTTCAGTTCATTTTTTGTCTTAGAGATTATTGCAAGTATGTCGCTTATTTCTGCTTTAAGCTCTTCTATGGCCTGATGGAGTTGTTTCTTTATTTCGGATGCAATCGTTTCAGAAGTTGCAGGTATGTGGTTTCCTAGTTCCCCTGTATCCTCTCATCCAGGACTTGTTCTGGGTGGGGTTGAGTTCTGAGACTGCGTTTTGTTCTTCTGTCTTACCATTTTTGGGTATTAGATTCAAAATATTGAGCAATAAATTACCCAGGCAGTTCACCAGGCAAAGGTCTGTTGCAAAGGCTGCTCCAGTGACTCCTTCTCTTCGGGAGAATGTCCCTTAAGCTTTCTGCTGAGAATTCCGCTCAATAGGCTGCTCGTATGCTGTTCTGTGGACCAAGCTACTCCCTACCCAGAGACCTGGCTGGGACGCATAAACAACTTGCCGCCCCACAGACCATGCAGGCAGGGGATCTTTCAGGTGTTCCTCCCTTGGGTGGACCTCCTCCCCCACTCAAAAATCTGTTCGGGGTGCCCAGCCAGCTCTTCCGTCCCAGTGTCCATGCAGTCTGTAGGGCCGCTTGGATGTCCCTTACTGGGCGGAGCTTCTCCCCTACTCAGAAATCTGGCTGGGGTGCCCAAATAACTCACCCGTCCCTGGGATCGTGCAGGCAGGAGAGCCTCTCAGGTGTATCTCCCTGGGTCGAGCTTCTTCCCGACTCAGAAATCCAGCTGCGGTGCGCACTCGACTCACCTGTTCCAGAATCCGTGCCATCAGGAGATCCCCAAAGTGCTAATATTTTGTCCCTCGCCCACGATGCACCGCTCCCCAGTGCTTCTCCGCCTCCTCTGCATTCTCGCAGGAGCCGCCGACCACAGCCACTGTAGTGCCCGCTCTCCAGCTGAGGATGGCCCCAGCTGCAGGGGTGGGGATCTGAGTGGGACCGCAGTCTGCAGCCCGGATTAGCACAGTCTGCCCAAGGAGCGCGGTCTCTGAGTCCGCCCCACTCCACAGCCACCAAAAAGCCAATTTCTGGCCATAGCCGCCTGCGACCCTTGTGGGGTCGGGAGATGGGAGGGTCCACCCCGCCACAAGCACCCTTGGGGGTACGTGTAATCCAGTTTTGATTGTACTATTCTTGTTCTACTTCATAAGTGGCTTTCTCTTTGTTACTATGTTTTTGTTCTTTTACTTTTAAAATTAAAAAAGAATGTTGTGTAAAGTAGGATCCTGAGTAATATCTAGGAAATTGGGCAAAGGATGAATAACAAGGTTATAATGGCCACATTTCAGCCCAACAGAAACATAATGAGGGCTACAGTAGATACAGCAGTTCAGCCACATAGACTTTTGTTTTGTTTTGTTTTGCAGTACCAAGGATCAAACTCAGGACCTTGTGCTTGCCAGGCAGGCGTTTATTCCACTGAGCTGTATCCCCAACCCTAGACTTGCGTTTAGAATAGCCTATAATATCACTCACAATTATAGGACCTAGCCATGAAAGCATGAAGAACACCTCACCCACTACAGAGCAGGTATTGATATGGTAGTCATATATGCAAGCATTGAGATGTTCATTCAAAAAGAAACTTATACATTGGGCCTCATTAGATCATTTAGCATATTTTTTTATACCCACTCTCTTAAAGATTGGCTTAGAGTGCACATGTGTCTGAATGTGTTGGTGGAGGGCATTCATCCTTCCGGCTATAAAAGCTGAAGGAGGCAGGGCTGGGCAAAGAGAACACAGTAGTGCCTCCTTATCTGTGTGTGTGCAGGCAGCAATGCATACACTCTATGAAGAGGTAAAGCTACGTACCAGTTTTACGCCAGTCCTTCTCTTTCCTTGTCTTAAAGTCCAGAAAATGTGGAGAGAAGAGTAAGATTAGGTGTTACATATTCTCTGTTAGAAAAAAAAAAATATATATATATATATAGTTAATGCTGAGTGAAGAGTTCAGTGTTAGTATTTGGCACTGCAATGCCTAACATGTCTTGTGAGTCCTGAAAAAACATGCAATATGACTGAAACTAAATGTGTTGAGGTGAATCCATGTACATAAACCATGACAAATCCACATGTAATATCTGCCTTCCATGGCATAATATGCAATTCATGCCATAATATCGTGTTTACTTAGCTGTCATTCATATATATGAAGCCACAGTATGAACACAGTGTAGTTCAAAAGTGAAATTTTGGTAACACAAAGCATGCAATCTGAATCTTTTTTTAAAGTTTGTTAATTTATTGCTAATTTTCGTGCTTTCTTTGGTCAAAATTGAATTTTACATGTAACAATAATTGAATTTTATCTAAGAATGCTTATAACAACTTTTCTCTCTCTAACTTATTTCTTTATAATAAAATGTTAGCATCATCACAGCATACATTTTAGTTCATAAATCCATATTGCTAGAAAACATGCTGTTATGATATATTTCTAAAATGTCTCCCAAAATTCTCATGGGTTCATAGGTGGGACTTCTACAAGATAATGGATCATGGGATCAATTCATTGAGCTCATAACTCAATGTACAGTGAGGAGGAGGGCATTGGTTGGTGAAGAGGGTCACTGATTTCATGCTGTGCAAGAGTGCATTCTTATCCTCAGCCTCTCTGCTGTGTGCTTTCTGGCTATCATTGCTCTTCTTTGCCATGACCTTCTACCATGAGATCTCTGCATCTGAAATTTCTGAAAATGCTGAGCCCAAATAAACTCCCCTCCTTTAAACTGTCAGTGCTGAATGTTTCAGCGACAGAAAGGTAACATACAGAAATTTTGTATGACACAACTGGGATATTTCCTGTGATTGTACGTGATCATATAATACAGAAGATTTGGGGGCTGGTGTTCGAAGAGAAGAGACTGGAAAGGTTTGGACATTCCTGCTGGAGATGCCAGCTAGAGAAACCTCAGAACGCTATAGTAGTGTCAAATAGTTTATTATCATCATATCTTAGAAGACCAGAATGGTGGTAGGAAGGTGGATGACATAGTCCAGTCTCACGTTTCCATTGGGAATAAGCACTATACTGAAATTTGGACTACAGGCCATGTGCATAATTCTCTAGCAAATCCATGTCTACAATTCACTGTGTCCCAAACCTTTGGAGGAAACTGAGATCAAGGGTATTAGGTTAATTAATCTGCTAGAGAAAATTTCAAGATTATCCACATTTTAGCATGTAGTGTGGGTACTGTTTGCTGGATATAACTATATTTTTAGTGATAAGTTGGACACAGAGTAGAACAAAAAAGTTAAAAATTTACACTGTGATCCAGAAAGAACCATTTGTAAAATTAGGATCAAAAGAGATGTGGTTGTAAAACAGAGTATTGCTATTAAAAGGTAGCCTGTACTTTCCATCTAGAAATTGAGAAAGATGTCTTGAGGGTATGTAAGGAGAAGGCAAGACCGCATGAGAGGTTAAGGATATAAAAGGATAAACTTCTTTAAAGGACAATTTTTTAAGATGAGAAACCCAGGGCATTTTGGTCTTTCAGGGGTCCCCAGAGAAGTATGTTACTGAGTGTAGCCATTCAGGAATTGAGAGGATTCTAGAGCCACTATCTAATGGAGCTAGGCTGTGTCTAAACTTATGAAACACATTGGCTTTACCCAGGTGGTGTTGACATTTTGGGCATGCAAAAATGCAACATTTGTGGGGTCATGGAAGTTTTCACTTAGATGTCGAAGGAAGGCCTGAGAAGCCAAGCAGTGCACCTCTGAGAGGGCAATGTAAACCTCTGAGAGTGAAGTCACGGATTAAAGTACACCTCAGGAATTCCATGAGTGTGATTAGCCTGTCTAGGAAAGTAACAGGAGCGAATAAAGCCATTCCAACAGAAAGGCTATATGGGCTGCAACCAGCAAGTCCATGGATGGAAGAATGCCCACACTCTCTGGAACTTACATCTCACTGCAGCCTGAATCCGGTGCGAGATATGGAGCTACAGGATTTAATGTTTGTCGGGTTGTATTTTTCTCTTGCTTTAGTCTGATGCTTTTCGATCCCATTTTTCTTTTGCTTTCTAGAAAGAAAATATTTACCTATACTATTGCATGTTGCAAGGGCTTAACTTTAATTTAGATTTACAGGGGCTCATAGCTCAGAGTTTGGACTTTTCAGGAGTATTATAAGTATTATAACTTTGGTAAAAGTTACAGTTAGACTAAATGAATTCTCCGTAATGAAATGGACCTGAGAGACTCTTGGTGACCAGGTACATAATGTTATAGCTTAGGTTGAAAATGTCCCTGAAAGGCTCATGCATTCAGGTGTGAGAGTTTTGTAAGGTGATTAGATCATAGATATGCTACAGACATCAATGGGTTCACACACTGATGAGTTCATGAGTGTACGTGCTGTTCTATGGTTGAGTACCACTAAAAGCAGTAGGTCACTAGGGGTGTGACTTGGAAGGGCATGTTGGCCCTGGCTGTTCCACTCTCTCTTAGCTTCCCAGGATTCATGATATAAGCTTCTTTGTTTTGCAAAACTGTTTTGTTGTGGTTGCATCTTCCAGTCTGTTCCATTGATCCTCAGGTCTGTTATTTAGCCAGTACCAGGTTGATTTTATTACAGTTGCTTTGTAGTATAATTTCAGGTCAGGGATTGTGATTCCACCTGACTTTTCTTTATTACCCAGGATTGCTTTTGCTATTCTGGGTCTCTTCTGGTTCCAGATGAATTTGA
>PVLD010032821.1:0-14166 GCA_004027595.1 Dinomys branickii
CTTATCTATAATTTGGTATTTCCTTTAATGTTTTTGTGTTAACTAATGTGAAGATAACTATGTAATACAACATCCAGTTCTAATTCCCTACTATATTCTGTATAACTTTGTATTTTCTGTATTGTTTATGGCTTTTCTGGTTCATATGTCTCCATTCTTTTGTCTTTAAAATAAAATTTAAAAAAAAAAAAAAAAAGAAGCCAGTTGTTTGCAAGATAGAGGAGACAGTTTAATTATACTACATATCCAGTCTTACTTCCCATGAATTATCATTTCTAGATGACTATACTGTTAGTTCTAAATTCTTAAATCATCTTTGTTTTCAGCTTAACCAGAATTTTTGAAAGAACAAAGAACTTCTACTTCCTACATGTAATCATTTTCTACACGGAGGACAGAGTGTGTCCAGCCCACACAGCATAGTACTGTGAGAACCTGTTTAGTCACAGGACGACTCCACACAGAACTTATCACAGCCACTGTGTTGCCTTAGTTCTGCAGGCTGGAAGTCCAAAATCAAGGTGCGGCATGTTACATTTCTTCTGAGTTCTCTGAAAGGAGGGTCTGTCCAGGCCTTTCTTTGGCTTAAAATGGCTGTCTTTGTGTTCACAAGATATTCTCCCTGGACATGTGTCTGTGTCCAAATTTCCCTTGTTATACACATCAGTCATCTTGTATTAGAGTCCACCCTGATTTCATTCTATCTCAATTAATTCTATAAAGACCCTACCTTCAAATAAGGTCACATTCTGAGGTACATGGGGTTAGAACTTGGCCTACCAATGGGGGAGGGTAGAACTCAACTCATAAAACTCCCTAACTTTGTGTTTTGTTTCTATTTCCTGTCATAGGTGGGTTCCCATGGGTCAGTGGTGGTAAACCTATGGTTCATGTGCCACAGTGGGTTGTTCGTTATCGCTGAAAGATCTGAGAGGTTTCCCATCAGTGCTCTGAGTAATGGCAGAGGATAAAAATGCAGGCTCTAACGTTGCATGGTCTGGGCACAAACTCCCAGTCTGTGCCTGGACAGCTACAAGACCTCAGCCTCCCTAAGCTCCAGTCCTTCAACTGGGGATGGTGAGGGTTCCTACCTAGCCCACGGGGTTGCTGTGAGACTCAGCAGTCAACCGTGCAAGTGGTCAGCCTGGGGTCGGGCACACAGTTAATGCACCTGGTATATTAGTTGTGACTCAGATGAATTATTATTAAACAGAAATGATGAATTCAAACCAAAAGCTAAACTTTGCAAATCCAGTGGTGGGAAAAAACACTTCTGTCGTTGCTCTCCAGCCAGTGTACACTTCCCTGTACAGACGGCTGCTGGTAAGAATAACACGGCCTCAAAGAGTAGCTGCGGTTTGGCTCAGGATTGCAGGGGCGGGGCTCGTTTTCTCCACCAGTTACCGTACCTGGTTGACGACCACGTACTATATCCGATTTACAAACCCCGACCCAGGTCAGTGCATTTACTGAGCGGCTGCCCTGCGGCACACTGGAATCACCTGGGACATTTAGGCCATGGCTCCTTCTCACAGGATTTGCTTTTCTGTACCTTAGCAAGTCAGCTCCACTCTACAGCTCCTTTTTCTAAGCAGTTCATATTTTTTCTTTCATTCAGTTGGCTGTTGTTGAATCTCCCCCCAAACCTTCTTTTACTAAATCATTAATATTCATGAAGAACTTTACCTATTGGATTTACATGAGAATGCGCTAAGAGAGAACTCTCAGCTCTGAAGCTTCCGGTCTTATGCTGGGAGACTCTGAGGCTTGCAATAAATACCTGTTTTTATTGCTTTGTTTTCATGTTTGACTTATCCCCTACCTTCTCACTGGGGCCAAGGATAAAAACAGAAAGGCCCATGCGGTGAAACGGGACTGTGACTACGCCAAGGAACTCCCTTTCCTCACATGCATGGCTCAGCAAAGGGAGAAACTGGTTCACACGCCACCAGTGCACCTGCCCTGCTCACAGAAGTCTAAAGCCTCGTGAAAGCATCCAAGGCTCTATTATGACTTTCTTTTGTGGGCACGTCCTCCATAAAAATAGATAAAAACTGCAGTTTACAACTGCATTGGCATAAAGATGAATGTATTAATGTCACGTATTGATAAATGGTCTTTGACATTAAAATTCATTTTTTTCTGATTTTAAATAAAATTAAAACCATTTTAAGGGCTGGGAATATAGCACAGCACCTGCCTGGCAAGTGCAAGGTCCTGAGTTCAATTCCTGTTCACCAAAAAAAATACAAATACAGACAAAATAAAACAATTTTATGAGTCCCAAGAAGTATTATGGGCCTGAGGCATTGTCTTTATGGACCTAATAGTTACGGGCCCTGAAGCATCTTAGCTACTGTATATTTAAGACCAAGTTGTCTTTGGCCCCTACCTAAGATTCCTAGTTGCTGACAAACTTATCCAACTAATTATAAGCCATCACAAATATATTTGACCTTTATAACCTGGTCCTAGTAGCTGCAGCCTAAATCCATCGAAGAAAAAATGTAATAGACAAGCCTATCACAGCCAAGGATTTTTGCATATAGTTAGAACAGGGATGACATAAACTCTTTGTACAACCCCTTATGTATGCAGCACTCGGGAGGCTGGGGCAGGAGGATCCTTGTGAGTTCAAGACCAGCCTGGACTATATAAAGTGAGCTCAAGGCCAGCCTGAACTGCATAGCAAGACCCTGTCAAAAAAAAAACCCTATGTGAGTGGACACAACACAGCTGTATTTAAAATAGTCACTTTGTTCTTTGTGAAATTCATCTATTTAGATGTATAAACATATAAAATAGCATTTCATGCTTTTTAGAGTATGCCTTTCATAAATCAAGGTTACTGATACAGAAAATGTTTACTGAAAGCTCACTATAGATCTCATTGTTTTTGGTTCCTCCACACAGCAGTCCAAGGAAACAGATTATTATCCCTATTGCTATAGGTAAGGAAACCAATGCTAAAGAGGTTAAGCAATTTGTTTAATATAACAAAAGTCAGAAAGCTGAGGCAGGAGTATCACAAATTTAAGGTTAGCCTAGAATACATGTGAGACCCTGTCTCAAAAAGCCGCAAAAAGAAAAATGCAATGTTCAGTGAAAATACTCACACAAAACTATACAGTTTTGACCCAGATTATATGGAGAATTCCTTTAGGGCCAACGTTGTAATGATCTTGTCTTAGGAAAAAACACAAAGAACATATTTTAGTTTATAATGCTCCACTTTCGGCACATAAAGGAAAGAAAATGAGCATGACATGGTTATAGGAATGTTTGGATTCCTAGTATTGGTTCAAGAATCAATAATAAAAACTGGGCGTGGTGGTGCACACCTGTAATCCCAGCACTCGGGAGGCTGAGGCAGGGGGATCATTGCAAGTTCGAGACCAGCCTGGGCTACAAAGTGAGCTCAAATCCCGACTGAACTGCACAGTGAGACCCTGTCTCAAAAAGATAAAAAAAGAAAAAAGAATCAACAATAATTGAACTTCACTTCTGTGAGTAGGTGTTAAGAGTAAATAAGCCAGTGACAGCTGAGGCCCAGTCTGACGTAGTAACACAGAACCAGCAGGGAGCAAATGCTCTATCCTGCACCATGTGCAAAGTCAACACCTAGAACAAAGCCAAAAATTACACAGCCACCCTGTGGTTGTCTATAGAGCTGTAGAGGGGATTAGCAAAGCACAGATCTGCCTCTGTGTGGCTGGATCACAGAAGCATGACCTTGGAATACATGTCTGGCCCCTGGCCCCTTCTCCTCAGGTGCTGTCCCCCTGCTCTGCTTCCTAGCTGTCATGAACAGAGCAGTTTCGCTCCACCAAGCTCTTGTGTCATGATGTTCTTGCCTCGGAAACAACTGCTCATGGATTGCATGCCCAGAAACTATGAGCTGAGTTAGACTTCCCCGCTTTTAAATCGTAGGTGTTAGGTAGTATGTCCAAACTACAAAAAGATGACTGGTACACACACTCACCTCAGAAAAGAAATCCAAGTAGCACAGCCATTTAAAAAAATAGGGTGAAATCTGTCACCTGAGAAAACAGGCAGAACTAGACATCATTATATTAAGTAAAACAAGACAGGCACAGAAACACAAATAGTCCACTTATATGTGAGTCTTAAAAAGTAGACCTCCTAGAGCATGAGAGCAGAAATGCTGGTTACCAGAGGCTAATAATAGGGCAGAGGGAGGAATGGGAAGAGACCTGTCAATGGGTACTAAGTTACCATTAGATGGGAGGAACTGGTTCTGATATGCTATTGCACAGTAGGGTGGCTATAGGTAACAATCTTACAGGGGCTGGGGAGATAGCTCAGCAGCACAGCACACGCTTAGCAAGCACAAGGTCCTAAGTTCAATTCCATGTACCAAAAAAAAAAAAAACCAAAATCATGTCTTATATATCTCAAAAAACTAGCAGAAGGGATTCTAAATGCTTATTTAGCAAATATTTATTAATGTATTATTAAATAAATTGGTATTGGAAATGGTCCATTTTTCTTACCAACATAAAGATCAAACCATTATTTAGCTTTCTGACTCTTGGTTATCAGACAACCCCTCCTTAAAACCTCCTCCACACAAGGTAGGAGTCCAGGTGCTGCCTGAATGCAGGTGCCTGGGGCATTCAGACAAGCTCAGGAACCGTCCTACTCTTCTATGGCATGCGTGGTGGGATAAGGACATCACCTGACATCTGCCTAGTGTTGACAAAGGTTAATGCTACAACCCATGTAAAGGTTCTGAAGTCGTGATGGTGATTTGACTCGTGTCCTACAGAATTTTAGAGTTTGATTTTATAGGTAATTCAATCTCCACATTAACCAGACCTCTAGTACTGGGCCATTGGTACCTGGCTCATCCTTCCTTTGGCATTTTTAGAGAACCTTCAATCCCCTTTGTAGGCATTCTTCTGTAGGTGCTGCTCTATGCACCTATTAAATGTGTCCACACATATCAAACAAATATTAATTTCTGGTAGAGAAATTCTCTTCAGTTTTTAAGTTTTGGCTTGGTTTTTTGTATTAGGACGTGTTTGCAGCACATGCATGTTACAGTCGTGGTGGGGACTAGGTACGTGTATATAACACAGCTTGCTTTCTCTTTTTTAATTCCTTCTCCCACCCCTCCCTGCTCCTCTCCTCCTCTAACTCCCCTTCCTCATTTCTGTTCTGATTGACCCTGTTACTCTTAGCTCACATTTATGACATACAGTGTTTGTATTCATTGAGGTTATTTTAACAGAAAACAATTTATCGTGGCAAGTCAATTATATGGTTTTATTTGATAAAAATTTCACCAAAATAATTTAAAAGTAGGATCCCCTAAGATTTCCATTACTCCACTCTCCCCGAGTAAAGGAATACTTAAACCAGGCACGTAGGCTCACCCATATCCAATGGTGTCACAGGTTGCAAGCGAGGAAGGAGAAGGTGGTGAGGAAATACTTCTTCTAAAATTAGCAATGAACACAAGAGTTGTAGGACTGCTTCTCAATCCTGCTTGCTAACTTTCAGCTAATTAACCCCAGATGCTTGTGGATCTTTTGGAGACTTGGCGAGAGGTGCCTTTCTCGGCTGATTTCGCAGTTACTCGGTTACCCCCTGACATACACCCAGCAGCTTTCCAGCTGGTTATCAAACTTGGCCATGGCAGATCCCTTCTCATTCCAGGATTCATTTTAAGATCAAGAGTTCTGGAGCATACCAACTCTTTATCATTTCACTTGCTTGACCGCTGCAAGAAATCCCGATTCTGTCCCAAAGCAGACTTGCCTGGTTCCCAGGCTCAGAGACCTGGCTCCTGTTCTGAGAGGTGGTGTGGCCTGGCAGCTGAAAACACAGACAGGAGAAATAGGTCAGCTTGGTTACACGCCCAGCCTCCTCAAGGGTTGTACAATGTTGGACAAGTTACTTAACTCCTTTGACCATAGTTTTCTCATTTCTAGATTCGAAATCATGCTGATGCTGTAGCAAAAATAAATAAATAAAATAATAATAATAATAATAATAATAACAGGACCTACAGGGTCCTGTCATAGGGTTGTTTGTAAGTTTAAATGAGCAACAGCTGCAAAGATGTCAGAGTTGTTTTACTGAGGACGTGAGCAGGCAAAGTAAGCATGATTTTAAATAGGGCACCAAACGCTCTGATCTTACCTAAATCAAAAGGCACTCTCTGAGTATCTGGTGAGAGACTGAGTGACAAGCAACTCTCTAAACCTTTGGATCTTCACCTACAAGTTAGTGCTACTGAAAAACAGCCATCCCAGTTACTTACATTAATATTAGCTGTTGTATCATCTGTAAAAATAACCTGTAATTATGGCTACCGTATTACAATGCAATACCATGAGTGAAGCACGGGCACAATGACTTGGTATTTATGACGTGAAGAGTTAATATGTAGTCTCCTTTTTCTCTGTACTTTCCTTCTAAAGCCCACGGACTTACTCATCGTTTCTTCCTGAGTGGCTTTTGCTTCTCCTCCCTCACCAGTGACAACACCAAGTTCACGGTATGAAGACAGCCACTGAGTATGGAACTCAGCTCCCTCCACACACCTATAACACACCTGTACCTTTATTCAAAGAAGAGATTTCTCAGAGTCCAAACAATAAAATAAAATATTTTTTCTAAGAAAGTTGATTTTCTGGCAACATAGCAGGTTAAGTTTCAGGAGCAACTCTCCTTGAGAATTCTAAGAAACGCCAAATAAAATACAAAAACACCTCGGATGCACCCATCTGAGAGCAAAAGCACAAGGACTATGGAGAAGAAAGGCAGCAGTGTGTCAGCTTGGCTCTCAGAGCATTTTCTGGCAAACTTTCATTTTCTGGAGACAGAAGATAAAACTCTGGGACCACCCAAGTTGCACTGTCCTGTATTAGATCCCTCATAAAACCAGGTCCAATAGCGCACTCTTGTTGAAAGAAGGAACTAAAATAAACCATCCACTTCCACACCCACATCCTCAAGAAACTGCATCCTTATCAATCTCTAAACTTGGCAGCGAGTAGAGTAGGAGAAAATTATACCCTGATAATGATTTTTAAAATGTAACCACCATTTGTGTAACCACAAGCTGGCTCTCACTCAAGTCTGTGCACAAACTGACACAGAGCAGATTAAAAAGAATTTTTTAAACCCGAAGACAATGTTATGTAAAGTGATCCCGGCTTGGTAATGTCCAAATACATAACAAAAGCAAATGCAAATTCTTTGTAGGAGAAGCCTCTTCCTGCAAAGCCATTCCAGGACACAAACACACTCCATGAATATATGTCCAAGAAAACTAAACAATTCAAGTGTCAAAATTAATAAACACAAGGAATGTCACACATAAGTAACAGCCAGCAGAAACAAGGGACAGCACAAGCAGATGCAAAAAACTTTGGAGACCTAAATTATAAGATACAAAAGCACTCAAGAGGTATAGGTGGATCACTGTGAATTTAAGGCCAGCCTATGCAGCAAGACCCTGTCTCAAAAAACCCAAAAGAAAAAAGGAAACAAAAATATTTTCAACATACTTAATCCTATAAACTAAAAATAGTACCAACTGAAACTGAACCCTTGATTGAAAAATTTAATACCTGGTATGATACAAAGTAATAGAATTAGTGAACTAGAAGATTAGCAAAAAAATTATCAAGGATAAAGGTTAAAGGAACGAAGAATTTTTTTTCTTTTTTTTTTATTTAAAAAAATAAAAGTACAAAAACATATTGACAAACAGACACCAATTAGCATAAAAAATAGTACAATCACAACTAATCTATAGACAAGGTGATATGGTCTCAACAGTGGTTATTGCTTTATCCATTGGAACGAAGAATTTAAACAGTAAAAAAATAGAGAAATTAGACTTCATCGAAATTTTAAAAATTTGTATAGAAGGACATAACCAGGAAAGGGAAAGAACGAAAGGAGAAAATGTTGGCGCTCACATCCCTGATAAAAGCCTAATATCCAGACACACGAAGAACTCCTGCGATCCAACAGGAAAAAGGCGGCTGTGGGAATGAGTCCCCGTACTCAGCAGACAGGAACAGGACAACTGCGAGTTGAAGGACAGCCTGGACTACATTAGTGAGGCCCAAAACAGAAAAAGCCAGCAGGGAGGGTTGGAGACACACCTCAGTGGCCTGTACGTGCAAGGCCCTGGGCTCAATCCCTAACACCTCAAAGACACACAAAGAAGATGAACATCCCAGGTTAAAAAAATGGGAAAGGGATTGAATAGACATTCTTCAAGAATGGTATGGAAAGGGCCGAGAATCACATGCAGAGATGCTCAAAATCAGTAGCCATTAGGAAAATGTCATTAAAACCACAAGATAACACTTCACACCGGCTAGAATGAGAAATTTCTAAAAACTGAAAAAAGTGTTGGCAGATATGGCAGAAATTGGGACCCTTATACATTGCTGTGGAAATGCAAAATGGTGCAGCTGCAATGATAAGGCTTGGCAAGCATTTTTCCTCAAAAAGCTGAACACAGACTTATCACGATCAGGAATTCCAATCATAGTTATATAAGCAAAGAAATTGAAAGCAGGAAGTCAGATACTTGTATGTTGGTGTTCACTGAAGCATTAATCACAATGGCTAAAAGTAGAAATAATTTAAATGTCCATCAACAGATGAATGGATAAACAAAATATGGTATGTTCATGTATATATACATATAGTATTACCCAACCATAATAAGGAAAGAATTTCTGATACATGCTACAACATGAATGGAAACTTTCTGCTACATGAAATAAGCTAGACAAAAAAGACAACCATTGCGTGATTCCACTTACTAAAAAAAAGCTAGAACAGGCAAATTTAAAGAGATAGAAAGTAGGATAGCAGCTAAAGGGGGCCGGAAGGATTGGGGGTTGGGGAGTCATTGCTTAGTGGTTTCAGAGTTTCTGTTTGGGGAACAATTTTAAATCTAGATATGATGATGGTTGCCCAATATTACAAACGTAAGCAATGCCACCAAACTAATGTTTAAGATGGTTAACATGAATTTTTTATATTTTACCTTAATTTCCAAAAATGAACAATGTAATATATGAAAGCACTAAGGTGTATGTTTTAAATGGGTGAGTTATATGGGTTATATATTAGTAAACCTATTTTTAAGAATTATAAAAAGATGTATTCATATGACCAATTTTTTATTAGCAGATGGGTTAATTAAGGTAATCAGGTAACTTGAAAAAAAACCAAAGACCTAGAATACAAAGTTGCTTGCATAAAGACAAGGCTTATTCCTCTTTCCCAGAACAGTCGGAGTTTGGGGTGTTCTGGGCCCAGAGCGCCTTCTCTGCCTGCAGTGACCCAGGGCCCTGCAGCTTCTCCACACAGCTCTGCAGCCCTGGGCACGAAACCCAGCCCCACTACCTCCTCACTGTCCATCTTCGGCTGCAGGAGAAGAGAGGGCCCAAAGGGCTGCGCCTCCTTCTTATCAACCTTGATCTGGAACTGCCCACGCACGCAGCCACTCCACCCTGTGAGCAAGGCTGGGAAACACAGGCTTCAGAGCTAAAAGACTGTGCTACTAGAGTAAGACCGTCTAGCATTGTGCAGACAAAGGAAAGGAGAAAGAAAAGAACGAAGGGAGAGATGGAAGCAATGGTTGAAACGATAACGACCAAGAATTTTCTACAGCTACCGAAAGACAACAACCCACATATTTAAGCACCCTGTAAACCTTAAATAGAAAAAGTGAAAAGAAATTCACGCCTAGGCACATCATAGTGAAACTGCAGAAATGAAGACACAGAAATGTGAAAAACAGTGAGGGCAGAAAGGGCGGGGAGGGAAGGAACATAAAAAGAATGAAAATGTGCTATGCACATGTACAAACTTCCCACAGTGAGTATACTCATTATGTGCTACAAACATGTACTAGTACAGTTTTTACATTTTTAAATAAAGGAAGAAAAGATTATCTTAGATACAGTCAGACAGCTGACTTCAACAATAACAGAATCTAGAGGAGATTGAATGAAATATGCTAAGAAAAAAATTAATTATTAAAACTATTATTAAGTTAGAAATCAGCACAAAGCAAAAATCATATTTTTAAAGGCAAAAAATTTATTTGATCTGAAGAGAAATCAGCGTAATCATATTGTTTAAAAATGAGAACAAGCCACCATGGTACATGCCTACAATCCCAGCACTCAAGAGACAGAAGCAGGAGGATTGCTATGAGTTTGAGGCCAGACTGAACTACATTGTGAGACCATGTCTCAGAAAACAAAAACAAAAACAAGACATTAAAAATGAGTAAATATGTCTAAAATGTAAATATGAATAAACTAACTGCTTTAGTTAATAGACAAAGTAATCAAGCAGGGTTTGGCCTTAGTTTATGAGACATGTTTAAGCATAAAATATAGGAAGATTGAGGGTTTTCAAAGTAAAAATATAAATGAGAATATAATAGGTAAACTCAGGTTAAATGTCTCTTACCAAAAATTCTTGGGATGAGAAGTGCTTTAAATTTCCTATTTTTTTCAGATTTGGAAACATTTTATAGATTTTATCAGCTGAGCATCTCTAGTCCCAAAATCTGGAATCTGAAATGCTTTAAATTCTGAAACTTTGTTAGCGCAATACTCAAAATATCAGATACTCTGAAACACTCTGAAAGTTTCAGATTTAGGAGCAATTCAGATTTCAGCTTTTCAGATTAGGGTGTTCAAGCTTCACCAAACAAAAGAAATCTTATAGCCAGACTGCACAGAAGGCCGAAGCAAGAGAACTGCAAGTTCAAGGCAAACCTCAAAACAAAAAAAAGTAAGGAGGACTGGGGACGTACATCAGAATGAGATCTCAGATTCAGCTCCCAGTAGAAAAAGAAAGAAGGAAGAAGGAAGGAAGGAAGGAAGGAAGGGAGGGAGGAAAGAAGAAAGGAGAGAGAAAGAGAGAGAGAGAGAAAGAAAGGAAGAAAGAAAGAAAGGGAAGAAAAAAAGAAAGAGGGGCTGGGGATATAGCTCAGTGGAATAAGCGCCTGCCTAGCAAGCGCAGGGTCCTGAGTTCAATCCCCAGTACCACCAAAAAAAAAAAAAAAAAAAAAAAAGAAAGAAAGAAAGCTGGTGTAATTAGTTCCAATTGACAGATATACCTAAAAATAAATAAATATTAGATACAAAGACCATAATTACATGATTAAAAATTCAATTCATTTGAAAAATATTAATGCCACAAATCATGTATCACTATGCCAAATTACAGCTCCAAAATAAAGCAAAAATGACAGAACCACATGAAGAAACTGACAAATTCTCCATCATACTAAGGCATTTCAGCCAGTCACAGGGGCTGTAATCCCAATACTTGGGAGGCTGAGGCAGGAGGATTGTTGTGAGTTTGACACCAGCCTGAACTACATAGCGAGACCCTGTCTCAAAAAAAATAAAATAAAATTTTAAGAAGAAATTTAACACAGTTTCTAAGCAACTGACTGTTGAAACAGGCATATATTAATAGTTTTATAAAATTTAAATAAATCAATGAATAAATGTAAACAAATGGTCATGTGTGAAACATTGTACCCAGTGGTTTCAAATTTACTTGGGCTATTTTTGTTGGTTTTTTGGTTTTTTTTTTTTTTTTTTTGCGGTACTGGGGATCGAACTCAGGACCCTGCGCTTGCTAGGCAAGCGCTTATTCCACTGAGCTATATTCCCAGCCCTGTTTTTTGGTTTTTTGAGACAGGGTCTTGCTATGCAGTTTAGGCTGACCTTGAACTCACTATGTAGCCCAGGCTGACCTCAAACTCATGACAATCTTCCTGCCTCAGCCTCCTGAGTGCTGCAATTACAGGCATGTCCCACCTCAAATTTACTTTCTGTCCAACCAATCATAGAACATTTTCATCATACACCAAACTATAAAGCAGTTTCAACAAATTCAAAAAGATTATATTATTATACAGGTCAACTTCTCTTAACCACAGTAGATTTGCAACCAAAAACAAATACATAATTAGAAAAATTTCCATAATGCTCTTTTTTGTTTGTTTTGTTTGTGAGACAGTCTTACTATGTAGTTCAGGCTGGCCTTGAACTCACTATGTAGCTCAAGCTGGCCTCAAACTGCGGCCATCCTCCTGCCAGGATTATAGGTGTGCACCAGCACACCTGGCTCTCATATGCTTTTAAATTAAGAAACAGCCTTCTAAATTACTTAACGATCAAAGAAAAAAAAAGGGGGAATCAAAAAATTCAGATCCAATGACAATCACAATATTACATATCAAAAGTTACATTATGAAGCTAAAGAAAATCAAGAGGAAAATGTATAGCTTTAAATGCTTAAATTAGAAAATAAAAGCTGAAAAATAATGAAGTGTTTATCCATCCTCAGAAGTTAGTATAAAGAGGACAAGGAAAAAGAGAAAACAAAAATAAAGTTAAAAGAAACATTAATAAAATGAGATTTAACAGTCAAATTTGGCTATTTGAAAAAGCTAGTAAAATTACAAACTTCTGAAAATATTAAGAAACAAGATAAATAACCTCAAAATAAAAACTTAAGTAGTACATATATGAATTAAAAACATTTCATGAATGTATGAGATAAAATGGGACAGAAATTCAGGTGCTGAAGACATTAGATAAATTGGAGATAAATTAGCATTATGTGAATAAACCTGAAAACTTCAAGGAAATGACTTCTATAAAATAGAACTTATATCAACTGACTCAGGCAGAAAGGAAAAATTGAACAATACTATAACCATAGAAGAAATTTCGTTATTAGTTAAAATCACCCCCAAGGGAAACATCAGGCCTGGGAGATTTTATTTGTAAATTATATTAGCCATTCAAGAAAAATAATTTTATTTTTACACAAACTATTTCACATTATAACAAAATAAAAATTCAAAGTATTTTTCTAAGGTTTGTATTATCTTGATACCAAAATTCAGCAACATTCAAAAAGAATTTATATACCAATATTAGTCACATAAATGCAAAGTCCCAGATTAAACACTAATAAATTTAATCCCTCAAAGTATTAAAAGTATACACATACATATTATGAGCAAAAATTGAAATAAAAACATCAGTAATGTAATTAACTACATCAAACATGAAAAATAGCATGCAACTATCTCAACAAATGCATTAAAAAATGTGATTAAAATTTAACATTCCTGTCGGGGGATGATGGGAAGATGGCGACCAGGTGAGCAGCAAGGGAGTGATCCTCCTTAATAAACACCACCAGCTCGAGACAGACTTGGCGAGCGTGAATGCCGGGACCTCGGCTGGGAAGTTCAAACTGGGCGTATTTCTCTGAGATGCCAGGGAGATGCGGTAGGGCGGACCAGGCTGCCGCGGCGAGACATGGGAAAACCCCAGACGCTGGGAGCCAGGGACGATCCGCGCGGGGAGGAAGTTTGGCTCGGTCCAAGTGCCCTGGGAGCGCAGCCAGCTCGGTACCTCCCGCCTCCCAAGCCGGTGCAGCTTTCCGGCGACTCCCGACAGAGATTGGCTTTTTGGTGGCGGCAACGCCCAGCAGTCCCACATTTCGCGCGTATCGGGCAGGCCACGCAGAAAGCCCCAGACGCTGGGAGCCAGAGACGCTCTGCAGGGGGAGGAAGTTTGGCTCGGTCCAAACGCCCTGGGAGCGCAGCCAGCTTGGCCCCTCCTGCCTCCCGAGCCGGTGCAGCTTTCCGGTGACTCCCAACAGAGATCGGCTTTTTGGTGGCGGCGGCGCCCGGCAGTCCCACATTTCGCGCGTATCGGGCGGGCCGCGCAGAAAGCCCCAGACGCTGGGAGCCAGGGACACTCCGCGCGGGGAGGAAGTTTGGCTGGGTCCGAACGCCTTGGGAGCATAGCCAGCTCGGTTCCTCCCGCCTCCCGAGCCGGTGCAGCTTTCCGGAGACTCCCGACAGAGACCGGCTTTTTGGCGGCGGCAACGCCCGGCGGTCCCACATTTCGCGCGTATCGGGCAGGCCGCGCAGAAAGCCCCAGACGCTGGGAGCCAGGGACGCTACGTGCGGGGAGGAAGTTTGGCTGGGTCCGAGAGCCCTGGGAGCGCAGCCAGCTCGGTCCCTCCCCCCTCCCGAGCCGGTGCAGCTTTCCGGCGACTCCCGACAGAGATCGGCTTGTTAGCGGCGGAGACGCCCGGCAGTCCCAT
>PVLD010032822.1:0-14254 GCA_004027595.1 Dinomys branickii
GACAATGGACATCCTTGTCTTGTTCCTGACTTTAAAGTGAAAGTTTTCAGTTTATGTCCATTTAGTATGATGTTGGCTGTTGGTTTGTTGTAGATGGCTTTGATCAGATTGAGGTAGAGGCCATCTATTCCTATTTTTTCTAAGGTTTTTAACATGAATGTATGTTGGACTTTATCAAAAGCCTTCTCTGCATCTATTGGGATGATCATGTGGTTTTTGTCTTTGACTGTATTAATATAGTGTATTACATTAATTGATTTGCAAATATTGAACCATCCCTGCATTCCTGGAATGAATCCTACCTGGTCGTGGTGTATAATTTTCCTTATGATTCGCTGTAATCTATTTGCCAGTATTTTGTTGATTATCTTTGCATCTATGTTCATTAGGGAGATTGGCCTGTAGCCCTCTTTCTTGGTTGGGTCTCTCTCTGGTTTTGGTACCAGTATAATACTTGCCTCCAGAAATGTGTTGGGGAGAGTTGCTTCCTTTTCGATTTCATTGAAGAGTTTGAGGAGTGTTGGCATTAGATCTTCTCTAAATGTTTTATAGAATTCTGCAGCCTATGTCTTTAACTAGAAATATTTTGAGCTAAAATCTTTGTTATATGAATACATACATAATCCTGTGGTAAAAGTCACTGCTAATCTTCTGTGTTCAAAAGACAGGCTTACTAAAACACAGTCTAAATTCTTTCAGTCTATGTAGTTTAAAGTTTCATACAATGCTTTAAGTGTAGTCTCCAATGGTCCACTCTTGTAATAAGGAAGGAATGAAATATATAATCATTCCCTTTTTTTTTTTTTTTTGTGGTACTAGGGATTGAACTCAGGACCTTGTGCTTGCCAGGCAAGCACTTATTCCACTGAGCTATATCCCCAGCCCTATAATCATTCCTTGACACTGAAAGAAAACAGAATTTGCAATAACCATTCCGGAGACTAGTTTTAAAAAACAAAAGGACCTACCACTCACTAGCTATACCAACCCGAGTAAGTCATTCTAACTCTCTGAGCCTCAGTTTCCACATCTATACAGTGTCCGTACAAAAGGTAAAGGCTGTGTCACTTTGTTCAACAGTGAACACACAGTGAGTGCCCAACACACACAGAATGTTCAACTAATGTCTAGTAAGGTAGAAAAGACCCCATCAAGTGTATGACAAATATTATCTGCATCTTAACCTGGAAATGGCATAAATAACATCTTAGATTGGATCTCTGCTTTTATCCAAAACAGAATTTAAAAGATTGGATTTACATTCTGACCTAAAACTGGACAAAATATATGAAACAAGGGTTTCAGACACCAGCTATCAGGCAGTAGAGGAAGTGACCATGAAGAGAGAGAAAAGAGCAAAGCCCTGTGACTGACCTAACTTAGAAGAGACACAACTTCAGGTCTCAAGCTGGGCTTGGTGGCACACATCTATAATCCCAGCACTTGGGAGGCTGATGCAAGGGGATCACTGTGAGTAGAGACCAGCCTGGGCTACAAAGTGAATTCAAGGCCAGCCCAAACTGCATAGTGAGACCCTGTCTCAAAAAGATAAAAACACTTCAGGTCCGAGGAAGCCAAAGCAGGTACCAGGCACCAGAAAAGAACTACACAGAAAGAGCCATCCTGGAAATCTCGGGGATGGAGGGGAAGACAGCACTTCTAAGTCTTCAAATGGGCACTGATTAGCAAGGAAATATCTGAGGCTGGGGAAAGAACCACCTGAAAGAAGAAAAACCATCCCCCAGGACCCACACAGGGACAGCAGGGAGGAAAAAAACTTACACATAACTCAGTGGGCTGTGGAAAAAATTTGTCCTAGATTAAAGGGAGTTCTGTATCTGCTTAACAACATTTAAAAAGATCAAAGTATTCTAAATAACACAGCTCTGTCCCATAGCACAGCTAAGGGATAGTTGTAAGAATACAAAAAGTGTATGAGCCTTGTCGAGGATAAAATAAACTGATAGAATACCTGAGTGACTGATAGAATACCTGAGTGACACAGAGGACAGAAGTAGCAAAGATATCAAAATAGTTACTCTAACTATATTCCCTAGATAAAAGAGTAGAGAAACACTTACAGATGTTATGCATTCAGAAGATACAAAAAGATCCAAATCTACCTTGAAGTTTCACTGAAAATTTCAATGAAAATGAATAGTAGATTTAAAAAATACTGAAGAAAAGTAATAACAGCTTTAAGATAAACTAACAGAAACTATCCAAAATAAAACAAAAATGAAAACAGCAGGGGACTTTTGCAGAAGGACTAAAGTAAGTGTCAAATATGCACATGAGTGGGTTTTCAGGGAGAGGACAAAAACAACTAAAGAAATAAGACAAAATTTTCCAAATGTAATGAAAACTCTGTCTCAGACTAAAAACATCCAGGTAACATATTATGGTCCTCTCATACCTCTTTCCCAAGTTCCAGAAACCATTTCTATTCTACCCTAGAAACTTCTGCTGCCAAAATGCAAAACAGCAATCTAAGCAGCTACATGGGACCTGGGATACTTACTCTAACCTATACACTAGCCTTGAATCTGTCCTTTGAATTGCAAAATGGTTCAACTTCAAAAACAGAGAGCCCTGCCTTTCTCCAGAATTATTAGGCAATACTGGAGCAATAAACCATCATGAAGAGATTACTCTTTTTTGAGGCAGGGTCTCACTACGCAGTGCAGGCTGGCCTTGAACTCACAAGGATCCTCCTGCCTCAGCCTGCAAGTTACAGGCAAGTGCTCACATTACAAGCGCGTGCCTCCATACCCTGAGACTGCTCTTCACAGAGACCAGAAGGGACTGCCGCATGTGACAGCCCTGTCATTTTCTTTCCCCTTGTGTTACTTTTTTTCAATTCCTTATAATGTCGCTACAGCATTTTAAAAATTTAAAACCACTATACATCAACACAGCGTTTTTCTCAAAATGTGACTATGAGCTTTTGAGAAGTCTACAATGTTAAAAACTACCAAAACATCGTGTGATTTGCGTTCTCCACTGTGTTGATGTTTACATAAATGATACAGAGGCAATGGCGGGCAAGACTGCTGGTACCTGTGCTTGAATTAACAAAACAGTACCCAAATGTAAAAGCGGTCAACACCCTATTATTCACTATGATTTCCAGAAAAAGCAAAATGTCATTTGCACATAAAAACATCCTTGAGCCAGGCATGGTGTCACATACATGTAATCCCAGCACTTAGGAAGCTGAGACAGGAGGACTGTTGCGAGTTCGAGACCAGCCTGGGCTGCAAAGTGAGCTCAAGGCCAGCCTGAACTGCATAGCCAGACCCTGTCTCAAAAAGACAAAAAAAAAATTTTTTTTTAATTATTTAATGAGCAAGAACAGTGATCGTGCCTGTCATCTCCACTATTACTAGGGAGCCTGAGGGAAGAGGACAGATTTCAAAGCCAGCCTGACTAGCAAGAGCAGCAAGACACCTCCTCAAATAAAACAAGGGAGCCGGGTATTTTAGCACATGCCTGTAATTCCAGCACTCAGGAGGCTGAGGCAGGAGGATTCCCATGAGTTTGATTTCAAGACCAGCCTAGAATACATAGTGAAATTCTGTCTCAAAAAAAATTTTTTAATTAAAATAAAAAAATAAAACAAGTGGTAGTGATATCTCTCAGAGGTAGAGCACTTCCCTAGCATGTGCAAGTCCCAGGATTTGATCCCCAGCACTACAAAGGAAAAAATATCCCCCAACAAAAAGAAGTTAAAAAGAGAGAAAGTCCTTAATGAAGTAGAAACAATTTTTTTCTTTTTAGGTCTTGACTATGGCTACGTGTGACAAAGAATACAAAAAGCACTTCTATAACCATTAAGCAGTAACTATTCTCCTTCCATACCTTTGTCTCTATGTTAATTTGCCTATTCTAAGCACCTTATGTAAGTACAATCATATATTATTTGCCCTTTTGTGTTTGACCAAGTTCACTCAGAATGTTTTCAGATTTTCTCTGAGTTGTGGAATGTAGGAGAACTTCACCCCTTTTTATAAGTGAATACTATTTCCTTCTATGGCCATACTACATTTCTTTTACCCATTCTTCTGTTGGTAGACATTTAGACAATTTCTCATGTTTGGCCCGTCATGATATTGCTGCTATTTGAACTTGAGATGCTGGGGATAAAGCTCAGTGTCATAGTGCCTGCCAGGTAAGTGCAAGGTTGTGAGTTCAATTCCTGGTACAAAAAACAACAAAAAACAAAAAACAGTGAACTTGAGAACACAGGTGTCTGGTTGAGTCTCTGTTTTCGATTCATTGGGAGAATTACTAACTCTGTTCAACTTTTTGAGGAAATGAACTGTTTTCCACAGTGGGCATACCACCATTCCTGGCAGTAAAGAGAGTGCTTAGCATCTGCCCTCACTGACACTTGTTTCCCTTTTTTTTCTTTTTGACAAGATCCATTCTAGGGCTGGGGATATAGCTCAGTGGAATAAGCACCTGCCTAGGAAGCGCAGGGTCCCGAGTTTGATCCCCAGTACCGCCAAAAAAAAAAAAATCATCTATGAAAAGATCCATTCTAATGGGCCTGAAGTGATATGATTTTGATTTGCATTTCCCTAGTGATTACTGATGTTAAGCATCTTTTTCATGAGCTTATTAGCCAACTGTGTATCTTCTTTGAAGAATATGTATCAATTTAACTTTCAACTTTGCAAGGGGCAGGGATAGGCTCTCACTATGTAGCCCTTGAATTCACTGTGCAGGCCTTGAACTCACAATCCTCCTGCCTCAGCCTCCTGAGACAGGGTCACTGGTATGGAGTACCATGCCCAAGTTTTTCCTTTGACTTTTTTTTTTTCTTTGCAGCAGGGTCTTGCTATGTATTTCAGGTTGGCCTTGAATACCTGTGTAGCCCAGCAGCCTCTGAGTCCTGGGATTACAGGCATGTGTCACCACACCCAGCTCCTTTGACCATTTTTAAACTAGTTTGTTTTTCTGCTATAGAAGTATTTTATGTTATATTCAGCTATTAATCCCTTATCAGAAACATGCTCCGCAAATTTTTCCATTCTGTGAGATGTCTTTTGCTTTTTTTGGTGCTGGGGATCAAACCCAGAGACAGTTTTCCACTGAGCTCTATCCCCACGCCTTTTTGAGACAGGGCCTTGCTAAACTGTCCATGCTGGCCTTGAACCTGTGATCCTCTGCCTCCACTTCCTGAGGAGTTTGAACTACAGGTATGTGACACAACACCAGGCTCTTTCTCTCCCTTAATAGTGTCTTTTGTCATAAAAGTTTTTAAATTTTGGTGAAGTTCAATTTATTTTTTTCTTTTCTAGCCTGTGCTTTTGGTATCATACTTTAAAGTTCATCATTTAATTGAAGGTCACAGAGATTTTTTAGTTATGGTTTTCTAAAATTTTATTTTAGCTCTTAAATTGAGTTCTTTGTTGGGGCTAATTCTGTGTAATACAGCATAAGATCCAACTTCCTTCTTTTGTATGTCGCTATCCTTTTGTCTTTGTACCATTTACTGAAAAGACTGTCCTTTTTCTCTTACTTCAGGAAATGGACTGGTCCTTTTCAAAGTAAACTGACAGGCTGGGGGAAGTAGCCCCATGGTAGGACACTTGCTGGCAGGCACCAAGCCCTTTGTTTAATTGCCAGGTTAAAGGTGGGGGGTTTGACTGACACAAATGTAAGGGTTTATTTCTGGATTCTCAATTTTACTTCATGAATGTACCTATCTACACTAACACAGGCACTATGCCACCTTGATTACTGTAGCTCTGTAGTAAGGCCTGGAAATGAAGGTGCATGAATCCCACCTTTGTTCTTTCTCGAGGTTACTTTGGCTTATTCTGAGTCTTGAATTTCTGCATAGCTTGTCAATTTCTGCAAAAGGCAGACGCATTTTTTGCATCAAATCTATAGATCAGTTTAGGAAGAACTGCTATCTTAATACTAAGTCTTCCAACTTACCAACACTGGAAATCTTTCCATTTATAGTATCACCTTTCCTTTATTGAGTACTGTGATGGTTTGTAGCTGTTAACATGCAAGTCTTCTACCACCTTGGTTAAACTCATTGCTAATTCCACTTCTGGATCATTCATTGCTCATATACAGCAATTCTATGGCTTTTCTATGTTGATCTTATTTTCTGCAACTTTGCAGAATTCATTTCATCTTTTAATGATTCCTTAGGATTTTTAAAAAATTAAGTCATATATAAATGGAGACTGGTTCTTTCTAACCTGCATTCCATTTCTTTTCTTGCTTAACTGCTAACTGCTCGGGCTAAAACTGGTAGTACTATGTTGAACACAGTGGTAAAAGCAAGCCTCCTTGTGTGGTTGCTGGTGTCAAAGGAAAAGCTTTCAGTCTTTCTTCTCTATCAACTATTATATTAGCTGATGAGCATGGGGGTGCACGCTTGTGATCCAGGCATTCAGGAGACTGAGGCAGGCAAATCCTCACAAGTTTAAGGCCAGCCTGGATTACACAGTAAGTTTAAGGCCACCCTGAGCTACATATCTGTCTCAAAACAACAACCACCACAAAAAAAAAAGAAAAAAGAAAAAAATTACTGCGAAAAGAAGAAAGAGGGAGTCCTGGCAACATGTTAATCCTAGCTGTTCCTAAGGCTGTTGCTCCCTAGTGCAATTTAAGATACTCACTCTTTTGAAATTCTACAACTTAACAAATTTCTACTTTGCCTTAAGCTATTCAAGCCAGTATATTTCTTTTATGAACAGGATTATTTTAACGTATAGTACTTCAGTGTCTATTCCCCCAAAAAAACTCATGAATGAATTATTGAGATTCAACACTCCTTCAGGATTAAAAAAAAAATTGTGCAAAAAATAGAAACTTTTTCAACCTGAGAAAGGGTATCTGGGAAAATGTCATAGGCCATTCTATTCAGTGCTAACAGACTAAAAACATCCCTCCTGATACCAAGAGGAAGACAAGGACATCTGCTCTTGCCACTTCTGCTCAACAAAGGTTTTATTCATCACAGAACCTCCACGGACAGGAAGAGAAATTAAAGGTAACTAGAAAGAAAAAGACGAAGATGAGAACAATCAAAACTGGCTAGAGGCCCACCTGATGACTGAAGTCACAATGGCCAGATTTACATATTTCCCTAAGGGATAAATGGAAGTTTGAGACTGTTGGTACTACTCTTTTGAGATTTCCCATGTAGATAAGCCATGACCTCATTGGGGTGGGCCATGCTCTCTGACCCACCAAGACTACTAAGACCAAGACTACAAAGACTAAGGCTACTGTTACTGACTGAGGTTAATGATGTCATCCATATGCCCTTGCCACCACTGGACCAATCTAATCTTATTGGTTGATTAAAATTTATCCCATGTTCTACCCAGCCTTATAACTTTGCTCTATAAAACTTTCTCAGAAGCCAGGCATGGTGGTGCATGCCTATTATCCCAATACTATGGAGGCTGAGGCAGGAGGACTATCACAAGTTCAAAGCCAGCCAAAATAACATAGCAAAAATTTGTCTCAAAACAAAACAAAACAAAAAATGGGCAGGGGATACAGCTCAGCGGCACAGTGCCTGCCTGGCAAGCACGCAAGGTCCTGAGTTTGATTCCTGGTATCAAAAAATAATAATAAAGTAAAATACCTTCTTAGAGAAGTGGGCTCATTGGGAACCCATTCAGGACCCCTCCTGTTTCTCAGGAGCTATTCCTATCCCCCACTCCAATTCCTCAATAAATTTTCCTACGCTTAATCTCCATCGCTCCTTAGAATTAATTCTTCTACTGCAAGGAACATGAACGTGGAGTATCTGACATCTAGCTGGTTGGGAGTCTCACGTTTCCCGTATATCAAAAGGACTCCACTGATAAAAGATGATTCATAACTGGAGTAAAGTTTTATAAATCACGTACCTGGTTAGTTATACAATACTAGTCAAGTAGCCAGAATATACAAATAACTTAGTTAAACAACAAAAAGAACCCAATTAAAAATGGCCAAAGGATTTGAACAGACATTTCTCCAAAGAAAATATACAAACATCCATCCAGATGGTGGGTAGAAAGATGCTCACATCATCACAAATATCAGTAAGAAGAAATCAGACCTGCTGGGCATGATGGTACATGCCTACATCCCTAGCACTTGGTAGGCTGAAGCAGTGAGTTCGAGGCCTGCCTGGGTACACAGTGAGGTCAAGGCCAGCCTGTGTTTGAAAGAGAGAAACAGAGAAGGAGGGAAGCAAGGGAGGGAGGGGAGTAAGGGAGGGAGGGCAGTAAGGGAAGGAGGGAAGAAAGGGAGGGAAGGAGAACGTGGGAGGGGAGGAGGAAGTAGATGCTTTGTACATTGCTAGGGGAGTATAAAATGCTGCAACCTATGTGGAAACAGTCTGGAGGTTCCTCAAACTGTTAAGACACAATTACCATATGACTCAGCAATTCCATTCCTAGGGGATATATATATATCAAAGAGAAGTGAAAACATAAAGCTGCCCCAAATTTATACACAAATATTCACACCAGCATTATTTATAATAACCAAAAAGTGGAAACAACACAAATACCCATTTAAAAGAAATGGGTACAGTGGCTCACACCTGTACTCCCAGCATTCCAGATCTGAGCCAGAGTATCTCTCCTCAGGTCAAGGCCAGGCTGAACACAGTGAGAACCTATCTCAAAACACAAAACAGTGGCATAACCATACATTAAAGCTGGGGTTACGCACACTTGTAACCCCAGCACTTTGGAGGCTGAAATAAAGGACACAGGTTTGACCCCCACCTGGGCAATTTACCAAAGATTCTGACTAAAATTTTTGTTTTAATTTTAAATGCTGGCGATGTCACTCAGTATGAAGATCCTGGGTTCAATCCCCACTTATGGGGGGGGAGGGGGCTGATGAAGTATTGATATATGCAGTAAGAACAAACTGAAAACATGCTAAATTAAAGAAACCAAACATAAAAGGTCACATGTTATATGATTCTATTCATATATGAAGTGTCTGCAATAGGCAAATCTCCGCAACTGAAAGGATAACGAAGAGTGACTGCTAATAGACCTGGGAATTTGTTCTGGGGGAGGTGAAAATGTTCTGGAATTAAACAGTGCTAATAGTTGTATAGCTGTATGAACCAATGGAATTGTGTAAACCAGTGAACTATATATTTTAAGAGTGAATTGCAGTGGGGATGTGTTGGGGTGAGCCTGTGATCCCAACACTCTAGGAAGCTGAGACATAAAAAATAAGAAGGCTGGGGATGTAGCTCAAGACAGCCAGGTGTGCTATGCTACAGACTTGTCATCACAACCTGGACTCCATCCTGAGACCCTGTCCAAAAAAAAAAAAAAAAAAAAAAAAAAAATCCCACAAATAAAAATCTCCAGGATAGGACTGGGAAAGGAGATGAGATGGACCTGAAGTCTCACCTACTGGGGAGGCCAACAAGTTTGAGGCCAGCCTGGACAGTTTAGCAAGATCCACGCTCAAAATTTAAAAAAATTTTTAAAGGTGGGGTGCTCAGGATGTAGCTCAGAGGTAGAGTACTTCCTAACAAAACGTTCAAGCCTTAGTAATACTCAAAAAAAGGACAGAATTTTATGGTATGTAAATTATAGCTAATCCAAAAAATGAACTGGAAAAAGCCTCTAAAGTAACCAAATCGTAATTTCAAAGATCATATACTAACCCTCATATATGTATTCCCTTACCCAAAAACCCAACTCTTACCTGAAACCCATTTATCCTCACTTTACATATACAGTAATTTGTATAGATCAGGGTTATATACCTGGGTTTTATAGACTGAAAGTTCACAGAGGATCAACAGGTGAATATTTATAGAAAGGCCAGAGATATAGCCCAGCGGCACAAGTGCCTGTCTGGCAAGTACAAGATTGTGAGTTCAATTTCCAGTACAAAAAAAAAAAAAAAAAAATTGAAGAAACTGCATTGATACGGCAATGGGTATACTGACAGTGAAGTTTAAATAGAAGCAAAAGAACCTGTTAGCACAGCCTTAAGTCATTTGGTAAGAGCGAACTGTACACTTACATTTTAGTATGTCGTATATTTACAAATACACATTTAGCAAAGTTAACCTACAAACTTTATCACAGATATACAATATATTGCAATAATCTACATTTATAATAAAAAAGTTAACCCATTTATCACTTTCATCATGCCAATCACTTTTCTAAGTACCGAAAATTTTAGCTACTCATATAATAAATTCTGACTACCCTACAGCACAAGTATTACTATCACACCTCATTGTACAGATGTGGAAACAGAAATCACATAGCTGAGAAAGTGGCAAAGTCCACCTTCCAACTTAGCAGTTGGCTTCAGAACCCATCTGCTCAACCAATATACTATCCTGCTTCTCCGTGATGAGCCATCAGTCATAAAGCAATAAACAAAGTACAGTACGATCTAAACATGGGTACTCAGCCTGGGCATCATAGCAATACCCCTTTCAAATGTTCTTTTAAGGCTGTTCTATGGGTGGTGGGGGGAAACGTTATATACAGGAAAAAATTCTCTTATGGCGAATGTGATTGCTTTATATACACATCTACAATGTACCATAAAATATATTAAATAAATAAACAAACTGCTCTGTGACAGCCTGTCATCTAGAGGAAATCCGGAGACCGAAAGCCGGCCCTGTGACAGGCCGGCCCTGTGACTCTCACTCCAACCTGTACTTCTACTTACCCATCTTCTCCAATTCTAAACCAAACCAGATGTCCAGTGTTTTATACAACTGAGCCTGCATTTTCATGTGTTACAGGCCATTCTTTCAATTCTCTGCCTAGAAAATTCCTACTTACCTTCAAAATCTAGTTTCCCTAAGCTACCTGCTGATTCTACCACAACAAACTGTGTTCTCGCATTGTGTACATGTCTCTATTAAAGCTTTCGTGTTACATATTTGAATGCACAACTCTATCACCTTCCATTTTTTAAAAAAAATCGCAATACTTCAATCTAACCCCCCAGAGGATACAGTACAAAATGACTAGTTACCCAAGAAGTACTGTCAAGATCTCTTTCCTTTTTTCCTTCTTCATTTTTTCCATTTTCCTTTTTGCAGTACTGGGCTCAAATCCATGGACTTATACATGCTTGAGAAGTACACTCCAACTGAGCCATACTCCCAGTCCACAAGATTCCATTTTAAGAAAAATCATAAAACTTTAGGTTTCACAGAAATAAAGTTCATCTGCATATAAGCCAAAAATTACAAAGGTTTCTACAGATTAAATTTACTCACCAGGAATATTTTCAAGGAAAGACTGTTATTATGGACTTTAAACCTAAAAAATTTGCTTTAGTAAAGACAGTAAGAGTAATGATGTAAAAAGAAAAGTTTTTTGAGAAAATTTTAAATTAAGACTAAGGTTGCCACTGGGCATGGTGGCATATGCCCATAGTGCCAGCACTCCAGGGAGGCTGAGGCAGGAGGATTGTTAGGCCAGCGTTGGCTACATAAAAAGCTCAAGGCCAACCTGAACTGCACAATGATACCCCGTCTCAAAAAGCAAACAAAAACCCTAAGGTGGCCAAAATCTAAACCATTAAGAGTCAAAGGAGTAACAGATTACAAGGATACCATTTAGCAGGTTATTGCTTGAGTTGTACATAGTAACCTAATGCCACCTCATGGAACTCACTCAAGACTAAATTACTCACTAAGAAATACTAGTGGAATTTATATTTTATCACTTGTCCTAGATGAATATTTATCTCCAACAAGAAAAACACCAAATACAATCACATCTATGTCATGTTAAAGGCTATTCCTATTTTTCCCCAGTATGTGATTTACAAAAACCAAGCAAGCCAGGCGGGGTGGTGCACATGTCTATTCCCAGCATTCAGGAGGCTGAGGCAGGAGGATCACTATGAGTTCGAGACTAGCCTGGGCTACAAAATGAGCTCAAGGCCAGCCTTGCGGGGGGGGGGAGGGCTACCCCAAACTGCATAGTGAAACCCTGTCTCAAAAAAAGACAAATAGTAACAACCAAGCTAATACTACATAGAATAGCCTAGTTTTTAGTATTTAGTTGATACAAAAAAATACAAGTGATCCCTCAAATGTTCACTGAATTAACTGCATGTGCCTCTACTTACTCCAAGTGAAAAATTACTTTTGCCTGTAAGGAAATGTCGTTTCACTTTGCTTACAAAACAAAAAAGTAGTCGAGCATAGCATGGTGGCCCACACCTATTATAATACCAGCACTCTGGGAAGCCGAGACAGAGTACTGCAACATGAACCCCAATCTGAGCAATTTAGCAAGACCCTGTCTCAAGAACAACAGAACAAAAAAAAAAAAAAAAAAAAAAACAAGAGGATATGGCAGCGTGTGAGGTCCCTGGTTTCGACCCCTAGTAGTACCCCCTCAGTGGTTATCTATGTGCTCATTTTTTCCCTATTATCCCATATTTATTTATACTAAATCTGCAAAGAAGCTTCTGTTAAATCAGACCTATTGTACACTCCCAATCTCAGTTTAGCCTCAACTATCTTTTTTCAAGGTCTCACCATCTTCCATGCTCCAAAGGTTCTACTGCCTCACACTAACCCCTCCCCAGCAGTACTGACAGCGAACGCAGGGCTTCACAGTAAGCTACATCCCAAACCATTTTTACATATTTTAGTTTGAGATAGGGTCTTCCTAAACTACTCAGTTGCTGAGATTGCACTCAAACTTGGTGATCCTCCTGTTTCAGCTTCCCAGAGTGTTGAGAATACAGGTGTGTACTACTGGACCAAGTTTGACTGCAATCAATACCATGGCTGTTTTTCAGAAGTAAATAAGTCTATCAACCTAAGGATGGTTTAACATCCTCCAAGGAAACTTTTTATACAAATCACACCTTTAAATAAAATCTCAACTCTCTGTTCCTGCTAACAAAATTCAGTCCAGGCTGGGTGTGGTAGTACACACCTGTAATCCTAGCACCTGGCAGGCTGAGGCAGGAGGATTGCCGTGAGTTTGACGCCAGCCTGGACTACACAGTGAGTTCACTGCCAGAGTGAGCTACACAGCAAGACCCCGTCTCAAAAAAACAAAACAAAAAAATCCAACTCAATTGCCTCTATGTTACCCATTCAGACAGTCACAGACCTGAATTAATATTTGTGTAGTATTTCTCCATTACCTAGGCTGAGAATTCTCTTCATACATTCTTTCTTTTCCCTCCTTAAAAAGGCTTATGGTCTGTTTAGTTTTCTTCATCAAATTTTCCATGAATACCCTAAAATACTCATTTTCTCCAAGCGTCTCCATCTTCCCTTCATATCTTGACAAGATAGTACGAAGATGCTGGTAGGTGTCAGGCAGCAGATCTAAAATATAAGGTGGACTATTCTTTAGTGCCAGCTTTGGATTCTGACACAACCGCACTACCTGCAACAAACAGAAAAGAAGGTGTATTACTTGGAGGATCTTAAGGACAATTTCCTCTATAAGTTAAAAAAAAAAGTTATAAAATTGCTCAGCAGACATATGAAAAATACATGAGAATATAAGAAATGACCTATAACCCACAGCCCACAATCACTATGTGTTCAGTGGTCCCCTAGAAGAGGTTCTTACGACACTATGAGGGCCCAGGGGTACAGCTGAGTGCTGGAGCACTTGCCTACCATAAAGAAACAGACGGGTTCAAGACCCAGCTGGAAGGGGAGGGATGACAGCAGGGACAAAGCTCCATGAAAGGTATCAGTGTAGACACACAACAGACTAAACAACTAGAAGGGGTGGGTAGGGGTCTCCACACATACCTGAAATGTGCTAGATGAAATGAAATATGGCAAGATACTTTTACACATGGCTAACCTCACAATAAAGAAAATTCCCAGACACTGAAATAAAGTATATAAGATATCAATAGGTAAAGCAGGTCCTGGCGCCCCGAGAATACAGACAGCTCGATCCCTCCCGCCCCCCACCCCCCGACCCGGCGCAGCTCTCCGGCGACTCCCGACAGAGATCGGCTCTCTGGCGGCGGCAACGCCCAGCGGTCTCACGTTTCGTGCGCATCGGGCGAGCCGCCCAGAAAGCCCCAAAGGATAGACTGGCACCTTGGAACCTTCATGCCTGCAGGTACTCCAATAACTGGTGAGATATCGGCGCTCGCGACCAGATCACCGAGTGGGGGAGGAGATCCATCCCTATACCTGCAGGGAACCCTGGGAGGGTGGGGGAGCAGTCTTACACACCTCACCCAGATCACTAGGTAGGGAGTATCTAAC
>PVLD010032824.1:0-14251 GCA_004027595.1 Dinomys branickii
TGGGGCCCTCCGCGCGGCTCGCCCGACACGCGCGAAACGTGGGACCGCCGGGCGTCTCCGCCGCTAGCAAGCCGATCTCTGTCGGGAGTCGCCGGGGGGTTGCACCGTCTGGGGGGGCGGGAGGGCCCGAGGCGGCCGCGCTCCCACTGCGCCTGGACCGATCCCCGCTTCTTCCCCGCGGGGATCGTCCCCGGCTCCCCCAGTATTTCCTTTATTGATGTTGTTATAACAAATATGAAGATATTATGTTATACAGCATCCAGTGCCAATTCCCTACTATCTTCTCTATAACTTGGTATTTTCTGTATTGTCTCTGTGTTATTCTGGATTCTTTTGTCTTAAAAATAAAATTTAAAACAAACAATGCAATTAGAAACATCCAAAAACATTTTAACTTCTAATTATTTAAAACCTGATTGCTTTAGAAGGCAGATGTAAATTGTCAATGGCAGGCTATGGACTTCATACTAAGCAGAAAAGTTTAGTTTATAAAGACCTTAAAATCTAATGGTGAGAATGTTTTTAAATATAAACCTGTATAATGTCCTGGATAAAATTATCCCTACATGCAATATTTTTGGTTCCTCTTTGTGAAGGGTACATTTTGGGAAGTAGCATAGAATAAGCATTAAAGAGAGAAAGGCTGAATGAAATCATCTATTTTTACTCAAAGGCAGAATAGAGGAAGTAGATATGACACAGATAAAAATGTGCTGAGGGAAATTTATAACAGAGATTTCCTCCCTTCTTCCCATATGAATATGCTTACTCTTCCAAGACCAGGCATATAAACCTCCGAGGCTCTTATGTATTGAGTGGGGAGTACTTGATAAGTATTTACAGAAGGAAGGGGATGAAGGTGTGCTCCATCAGGGGCACCTGCACTCTAGTGTGCTGATGCTGCCAGGAGTCTGTGACTGCTTCTACCCCCAGCGGGCTCCAGGTAGGTATTTGTTGAAACCAATTTTATAGTCTCTTGTAAATGTAAATATACACTCACCATATGACCAAGAAATCCCACCCGTAGACAAATACCTGAGAGAACAGAGGCCTGTGCACAAATGTTGTTGGTGTTACTTGTAAATGACTGATAAACAAACTGAGGTACATCTACACAATAGACTAAAGGAATAAAAAGAAATGTTCATTGATATAAACAACAATATAAATAAATCTCAAAAGTACTGTGTTAAGACACAAAGGCTTAATACCATGATTCTACCTACAAATCATCACAAAAAGGCAACTTTAGAGAGAGATCAGTGGTGATCAGGAGCTGGGAGGAGAGGGGGAACTGACCCTAAATGCACAAAAAGGAAATATGAAGGTGATTGAAATAGTTTCTCTCTGTTGCGGTTGTATGTAAATGACTAGATACAATCATCAAATTTCATCAAATTATAAATCTAAATGGGCACATTTTATATGTAAATTAGACCTTAACAAAACTTGATACTTCATGTTTAAAGCAGAGAATTTTAAATATCTCAGACAGTATGGTTCAAACTAAATAAGCCGTCCTTTAAGATAGATTAGAATTAGTTTACTGCAAATAATACCTAACCATACCACCTATGAGAACAATTTATTCATCATAAGAACAGGAGAGCTAGTTAATGCTCTCAAGTGGGAAGGTGCGGTTGTCATACAAACTAGCAGACACTTCCAATCTGTATTTTGACTGTGAGATAAAAACCAAAGGACTTCCTCTGATAACTCTGGGGCCAGGAGTCTGTATTTTACAGGTAGCAGTATGAGAGAGAGTTGATAGGCTTCTCAGTATAGACTTTTCATGTGACATTTAAAAAATAAATTGAATTCTAAAATAAACTTTTGTTCTTGATTTAATCTTGTTTTGTTTATCACAGCCTGGTACCAATATATATGCACACATTTGGCATGGCCTATTGATGATTTATAAATTGTATTTGTGTGCATGGTGTAGTGTAGCCATGGGGGAGAGCCTGTTACACGCACACCCTGCATCGCCTCATCTGCCGGGCCAGGGCTGTTTCCAAGGCTGCCGCTTCTCTCCTCCATTGCAGCAGACCCCTCATACTTTATAAATTAGTTGCTCATCACTTAACTTTACTTACCCTGGTTCTTACTGCACATACACCGTAGATTGTCATAGATTTTGCCTATAGACTTTGTCCATTAATTTACCTTTTAATTCCTTATTTGTTATTTTCTTCACAGATTTTCTGTATGTATTTCAAATTTTCCTGATCCCAAAAATATGCGGCAGCCACTCCCAGTACGGTCACAGCCTGAGGCTGGATGGCTGTGTCCTCTCGTTCACAGAATGCAAGCTCTTGGTAGAATTCACGCCCAGAGCAAAAGAGAAGAACATGCTTGGAATGAAAAGGACAAACTGAAGACAAATATGTTTGAGAATGTGAGCAGAAAAGATGTTCCCTCGTTTCAATATTCTTGTCATTCAATTAATTTAATGCCACTGTAATTCATAAAGAGGTGTGCTTGGGAACACTGCGTAATTTGAAATGCTTGAGGAGAAGGCTATGATTAGATTACTGGCCTATTCTATAGGTGATTCACAAAAGCATCTGTTTATTCTCCAAAGTCACAGAGATTCCTCCTTATTGAAATAATATTCACAAGTGGACCAGAATCAGCATCACTGATGGGTTATTTCCATTGTACAGCTGTCAGATGAATGTGGCAGGTGAGTTGTTACCCATGTCAGGGAACTAGAAGCAAGGAACAGGTGTAGCTCAGAGTATTTTGGAGGAATAAGGAAGAACGCATGTGTTTTCACTTGAGCACAGATTTTTTTCTACAGGTTGTAAAGCAGAGGAAATGATTAGAATAGCATAGCTTGGCTGCAGCCTAGTTGTGTGACACGTCTGGTCTGAGCATGAGCTCAGGTCTGTCAGCTATGACACGTCTGGTCTGAGCATGAGCAAGTGCAGGGCAGGTCTGGAGCATGTGTTTGTTTGGGTCTCTTATTTCTCTCCTCTCATACCTATCTTTATTCTAAGTTGGGCAGCAAGGATTCAGTGTTATGTAGAAGGTGGATACTGACTGGGCCAATTGTGGCCAGGACTCTGTGACAAGGGTCCACCAGAACAGCATCCTCCCTACTGCGTGGTTGGAAGGTAGGAAAGGTCCCCTTGGAGGACCCGCAGGAGTTTGGCCAAGGAGCTACCTACTTAGGGCACAGGACAACTCTCTCTCTCAGGGCAGTATTGAGATGGTCTAAATCCATCACACAGAGACACTAGACCTCATCCTTCCTCTTGCTTTTCCTTGGGGATATATATGTACTCATCTGGCTATATTTATCAGGCACTCTGGGCTTTGAGCTATTCTGAGGGCTTTCCATGAGCCAGTCTGGAATACAAGGTTTCTACACTGTCTGCCAGGAAAGTTTAGGTCAAGAGGCTAGAGACGCTGGGGGGTGCTTAGGAACAGGATGTGATTTACTAAGCAGTAAAAGTGCCTATGCTATTTCATAGCCCGCTAGAGAAGACTCTGTTACCTGTGACTTAGAAAGGGTGAAGTTACTGTGATGCACCGTGACCTGTATTACAGACGAATTCTGATCGCATGCAGCTGTCCTTAAGAAGACTCGCTGGAGCAACTTCAGCAGGGAAAATACCCAGAGCTGCTGTCACCGCCCTTTTCTGGGTTAGTAGCCAGTCTGAGCTGGAGTTTTCTGTCCCCACTGACCACGCAGCTACCTGCATACTTCTGATGAGTTTCTTACTGAGGTTTAAATTTCTCCTTATTGTGGCTCACAGTCCTTGGTTCATTCGAAACCGGTTGTGTTTGAAGATACTGCCACAGGTTCTGTTTGCGGGAAATTGATTTGTGTCCCCCATCACCTCCCGTCTTCATCTCAGAAAACGGCGACACCCGAGTACAAGTGGCCAGCCTCTGTGTTCTTCTCAGTGGAGAGCACTGTTCCCAAACTTGTTGCTTTTTGCCACGGGAGCAACTTTGCACGACAGAGCCAGGACAAGATGTGTAAACTTCTGACTGGCTGCATCTAGATTTGAGCATGATAGGAAATATCTTCAACCCTGGGGTGGGAGCTTTTTACACTGACTAAGGTCTATGTTAAGACAAGGGAGAAAGGTTTCAGAAAATTCAAACTCACGTTATCTTGGCAAGCAGCCTCCTTTGAGATATATATTTTTTACCTTGCTACGACCTGGATTTCTACCTTCAGACATGCCAATTCAGTATTAAGTATTGCTTGTAACTGTAAAAAGGAAACTCATGCCAAGGTGCAACCTTCAAAAGCCTGTAAATGATAAGTCTCTTCATTTTATGTGTGTTCCTGTGTATATATGCATTATGCATCAGGTCTGTGTGTGTACCTGTGCTTGCACATCATTAAGATGGTACCAGGTTAATTTAAGAAGAGCACTCAGTAACTAAGAAAGCATAAAACTGTGTGAGTTAGCAAATACAAGATAAAATAAAGGTGTTTTCAGAACTTTTAGCATGATTTTATCTGTGTTAGCCAATGAGAATTATATTTGAGGTGTCTGACTTTCAAAAAAGTATATTCTGCTATACAAATCTTACAAGAAAGACTAAACAACATAAATGAAAATTAATGCACATGTTTGAGTATATCACAACCTTAAAGACTCTTGGAAACAGTAGGTTGAACACTGAAAAACTGTGGCACACTTATTAGTATAGTGCTGGCTGTGCATTCTTTTATTTAAAAGTTTAAGTTGTTTCATCTTTCAGATATACTACATACCAGAAGTCACTGTGAAAGCGGCTGCTGGCACTGTACACGAGGTCCTGTGAGGCAGCACTTAGCTGACATTGGTTAAAAGAGCTGTGGTTGAGGAGAAAACATGGCTTTTAAGTTTTTGACTGTGAGGGTGGGGAGGACACACATCATGCCTTTAAATGAGTAGCCACTAAGGGCATAGATTTGCTTTTTTAAAAATTCCTCAGGTGATCTCTGCCTTTTATGCCTGCCTCAGTTTCAGGATTTTTCTGTTCCCAAATGGTCTCAGGATGGCTTTCTTGAGCAAGAGTGGTGTACAGAGACCAGAAGCTTCTCTTTGGTTATTCTGTTCAACAAAAGTGGAGTAACAGACATCCTCTGTGGCTGATTACAGTGTGGACTGGGAGCCACTGAGACATTTTCTGTTTATTGGACATTATCTGATAAAAGTCCCTTTGAGAGTTCCTCACTACATCAATGAGAATTAACAGACAGCCATGTCTTGTGTGTTAACTTATGTCTGAGTAAACTTTGTGCACCCTCACTTCTTCCCAGTTTCCTGACCGAGCTGCACCCACCTTTCATGGATAATAACTTCCCTGACTCTGGAATGATGAAGCCCACAGGTGCTGATGTGGGACAAGTCTAGCCCTCTGAGGTTTATGAATCTTTCCAGAACTTCTGAGCTTTGCCATTTTAAGTAACTGTGACTAGCAAAGATCCTTTTTGGTCTTTCAAGTAGAATCACTGATGTCCTTATTATCCAGAACAGTTTTCTGTTTTTGACATGAGAATTTGGCTAGAAAATAATTGATTGAAGTCAATTAAAGTAAATATTCAAGTTCAAAAACCCTAGAAAACACTTGAGAGATTTTAAAATCTATTTTGTTGTAGCCTATGTAGAGGCAACTTCCAGATCTTGACTACAACATTTTTTCTTCATTTAAATTTAACTTAACTTAATTTAGTGTTTGTTGTCATTAAGTTGACTGGTACCATTTAGATATACGAAATAATCTCATTCATCATGGGGAATTTTTACCTGCACATGGTGTATCCTGATTTCTCTTTTGTCCTGTTCCCTTCCCCTCCCTTCAACCCCTGTCTCCCCTCCCTGTTTATAAAAGCTTTCTTTCTGTTTTATCCTTCTTTTCTCATTTTCTGTCTTTTCCCTGCCTTCCTTTCTCTCTCCCCTCTCCCTAGCTCCCTTTTCCTTTGGAACAATCTCTTCCTTTTCCACATCACCTATTATACATTTGGGTTCTCATTTACACTTTAAGTGTCTCATATCAGAGAGACAATGCAACACTTACATGTCTATCAGATTTATTTCAGTTAAGAGTATGTTCTCAAGGTCCATCCATTTACCTAGAAATGTTTCAAGTTTATCTTTTTATCTTTTTATACAGTACTCCACTGTACAAAAAATATCTTCTTTATCCATTCATCAGTTGGTGGGCATTTGGGTTGTCTGCAAGATTTAGCTATTACAAATTGTGCTACTATAAACATGGCTGTACATATATCACTATGGTATGGTGATTTTAATTCTTTCAGGAAGATACCAAGCAGGGGAATAGCTGGGTCAAATGGGACCTCTAATCCTAGTTTTTTGAGGAATATCCATACTGATTTCCACAGTGATTTCACCAATGTACATTCCCACCAAGAGTCAAGAAGGGTTCCTTTTTCCCCACAGACCCTCCAGCATTAGTTATTGGTTGATTTCTTGATCACAGCTCTTCTTTCTGGGGTGAGAGGGAATCTCAGTGTTGTTTTAATTTGCATCTCTCAAATGACCAGTGATATTGAACACTCTTTAATATATTTGCCATTTCTATTTTTTCATTTGAGAAGTATGTATTGATCTCAAATGCCCATTTTGGGACTAAGTCTTTAGACCAGGGATCTTGATTTTTTTCAGCTCTTTATATGTTTTAAATATTAGTCTAATACATTCACTGGAAGAAAGAGAGCCTCTTTAATAAATGGTGCTGCAAAAACTGACTTTCCCCATGCTGAAGATTTAAACTAGACCCATGCCTTTCACCATGCATGAAACTAAAATCAAAATGAATCAAAGATGTAAATATTAAAACAGAAACACTAAATCTGCTAGAAGATAAAATAGGTAGACCTCTTGAACACAGCTGAAGGCAGAGAGTTCATGAACAAAACACAGACTGCACAGGAAATACTACAAGAATCAACAACTGGGATCTGATCTCATCTTATTAAAAAGCCTTTGCACAGCAAAGGAATCACCAACAGTGAAGAGACAACTCACAGGGTGGGGGAAAATTTCAGCCAGTTGTTCCTTGGACCATAATTTTTGAGGTATAGTTTTTCCCAAGGAAAAGATTGGTTTCAGACATTAATTTATGCTCAGCATAAATTCATGTATCTTTTTCTTCTTAAAATTTATAAATTATCATGTATTTGGGTCATTAAATGTATTTCATATATTGTAGATATGTATGTATATGTTTAACACTGTTGTAAGATCAAAAGTTATCTGCTTATTTAACAAGTTTGAGGGTATTCTAGATGGACAATAAGTATCTCAAAATGAAGATTTTTGTCAAACCATAGGTCAGTAAGCTAAAATGAGATTTAAATAATAATTTTAAAGTCATTGAGGGGTGTATTTGTCCATCATTTTCAGATACCCTAAAGTTAGTAATTTGTTTAAATACAACTCATTTAAGGGCACTCAATGTTTTTAAGAAAAAACCTTATTTTGTTGTAAAGAGTTAATAGCTATGACTTGCCAGTTCTCTTAATGTATTTTTATATGGCTTAATGCTTGCAGTTTTAAGAGAGGCTACAAAGGCTTGTTGGCTTCTCTGTAATAGATGAACTGCTATTATTTTGCTGACTAACTTTTGCTTCTAGTAAGTATTTAAAATGTGGTTTTTATAAGCCACTTTGTTTTTACAGAAAAGCCTTGCAATTTTCAAAAACAAAGATTTGGAGCTTTTCTCACCTTAAAATATGTCATGTGTTCTCTTCTAGATACACATAAACCATTCTTATGATTTGCCTTTAAAAAAAAGTAATTGTCCTGGTATAGCAGTTGGCCATGATTATTATCTTAACATGCAGTAAAAATCGTTAAATTGTTTTGCCAAACTGCTTCTTTGTGCATTGCTTCTAGTAACAGGACTGGCAAAATCTATGTTCCTCTTGTTCAATCAGAGACAGTCTTGCCCAAAAATGTGTTTTCTTAGTTGGTAAAGTAGACATTAATTGTTGTACACAGCATTATAAATTTTACAATTCTGTCATTTGGCTAAAAAATTCTAAGGGTATTATTATGCTTTGGACCTAACTCAACTCCCAAAGCCTCATACGTTCGGTGGTGGGATTATGAGGCAGCATAGCTGGGATCTGGCAGAAAGAGGCAGCCTTGGGGATACGACCCCCAGGGCAAAACTCTCCTCCCACCTTCCTGTGACTGTCCCAGCTGCCTGGCTGCCAGGGTGCAAGCTGCTTGTCCTCCTGTGTGCCTCTCTGCCTTGCTGCTGCCTCCTTGGTGCTGGCCCGCCACAGACCAAAACGTGAGCCAGAATCAGCCTCTCCTCCTGTAAGCCGTGGGTGGTTGATACTGTGTCCCAGCTATGAGGAAAGTAATGAAGACAGTTATTAAACTGTAACAGTTAGCCTTCGCGTTAATAAATGATGGCCTTTTACTTAAATGGCACAAGGGCAGGGGACTTTAACTGTATTTTTAAGTATAACTTTTCTGGCAGAATTAACCTTGTTTCACAGAAATACTGGCTTTCTTTAATGAACTTAGTCCCTACATTTCCCTTCCTATAGACTGGATTCATTTTGCTTTCATTGGCTTGCCTTACGTCTGCCTGAAGGCTCTGTAACAATTATCTGTCAAATTTCTAATGTGTAGGGTGCTGACGACAGAACAGATGGGATTAGGGTTGACAATGGGCTCGAAAAACTCAGACTAAGAGCCATTCTTTCAAAATCTCTAATATTGCTCACATCTGCCAAGACGTCATTTAGGACAGATCCCAGTGATCTGTCACATGCCCTCTGATGTGGGATGTGTTCTGACTGACCATCGCCAGGGAAAGCGAACTGGGCACCGAGAGACGAGGTCGCAGATGGGTAATTGGCAGGGCCTTCAGCAAGGGAGCCAATGCATTCAGACAAGGGGACAGAGTTAGGAACATCAAAGAGTCACCTGTCGTCAACCCTTCCAACAGTGAGCAGTGCTGCAGCAGTTATGAAAAGAGGTTCCTATGCATGGAGGTAAAAGGCCTTTCCAGTAGGAGTGACTGGCAGATGTCACCTGATTTTTGCTCTTTTTACTTAACCCCACAATCTTCAGTGATTTCTTTCAGGCTCGAACATGCACTTCCTTTCTCTCCTGCCCCCACCACCTCTGATGGAATCTACCTAACAGCCCCGCACTGGAGGAGGCAGCTGATGCAGCTCCTCAAGGTGCTCAAGGTTGGGCCTCAGCTAACATAAGGAGGGAACTGTAACCAGCACAAAAGATAGAACTTTAAGTTAGACTTTTTGCCCCTAGAGACAAGTGGCTTCAAGCTTCTAGTCTTCAGCATAAACAGCTACCCTCACTTCAGTTCAGATGAAGGGACAAAATATTCAGATGCTGGCACCAATATGTCAAGTCCAATTTCATTTGCTTAGACATGGGAAAGGTCTGGGTTCAGCCCAAACATATCTTTTGCCTCACTGTATTCCTTTCCCCGTTCTTTTTGCTGTAAAAGATCCCAAGACACTTATACACAGGGAGATGGCAACTTGAGACTAATGGGCCCCTCCATATCCTTGGGACTAGATTTAAAAGATCCTTTTTGACCAAAAAGGGGAAAAGGATCTTTGATTTGGTCAGAGACAAGCAAAAAAACCTGAGGATATGGACCTACATGGCTGGCAACAGTCTCAGTTATTTGTTACAGCAACAAAACTTTGGGAAACCTGTCACTGTAAGAAACAGCCCTCTGTTACTCTTATTGTGCTCTTACTGAAGAAATAAAGTTTTTTTTTTTTTTTTTTTGGCGGTACCGGGGATCAAGCTCAGGACCCTGCACTTGCTAGGCAAGTGCTTATTCCACTGAGCTATATCCCCAGCCCCAATAAAGTTAATTCTTGTAGGAGAATAAAACTTTATAAATGGTTAAGAAGAGTATTTAAAAATTCAGATTATTTCACTGAAAATTCTCAGATTTTTTATAATAAATAAAAACATCTATCAGAAAAAAACCCATACATAATGGGTAGTCATGAGAGTTACTTTCTGTTGCATGCTTAGGATATGGCTGTCTTTGTCCAAAACAATCATGGTGATTATTATTCCCACTCTGCAAGTGAGGATTTTGAGTGAGAGAAATAATAATTCCCAATGGCATGAAAAAAATTCAATACTTAAGGAGAGCTCTAACCAAGAACTTGAAAGATATTTCAGTGAAAACTGCATTACTCCAAAAAAGGGAAATCAAAGAGAGCATCAGGAAATGAAAAGACATCCCTTGTTCTGGGTAGGAAGAAGCAATACCATCAAAATGGCCATACTTCCAAAACTAACTTATAGATTTAATTCAATCCCAGTCATATACCAGGAGCATTTCTCACAGAACTAAAAAAAAAGCAATCCTAAAATTCATACAGAACCAGAAAGGTCCCAAAATCACAGGAGCTTTCCTGGGTGACAAGAGCAAAGCAGGAGGCGTCACAATCCCAAGTTTCAAGACGTATCACAAAGCGACCGTGATTAAAAACATAGTGGTATTGCACAGAAACAACATCAGTATTAATAAAACAGAGGGGAAGATGCAGAAACAACCCCAGATATATTTATCCCCCTGATCTTTGACAGAGAGGCCAAAAGCACACACTGGAGAAAGGTCTCCTTCCTAACAATTAGTGCTGGGAATACTGGCTCTCCACATGAGGAGACTGAAGCTAGACTCAGATCTCTCATCAGGTACTAAACTGAAATCAAAATGGATCAAAAATCTAAGTACTAAAACAGAAACACCTAAGCTGCTGGAAAATAAAATAGTAGAACATGTGAATCCATAGACACTGGCAAGGACTTTGGGAACAGTACCCCAGTGACACAAAAAATAACATCGAGAATTAATAAATGGGATTATATCAAATTAAAAACCTTTTGCAGAGCAAAAGGAACAACCAACAGAGTTAATAAACAACCTACAGGATGAGGAAACATTTTTGTCAGCTGTACCGGAAGGCTCATGTCTAGAATATACAAAGAACTCAAAACATCACCCCCCGCAAAATGAGACCCAATAAAAATTGAGCAGCTGAATGAACAGACATTTCTTAGAAGAACAAACGCTCAATAAATATGTGAAAAATAGTGACCGTCACTGGCTCTTAGAGAAATGCAAGTTAAAACACCACCTAGAGTTCATCTGAAGAAACAATGGCTGTCGTCAAGAGCTCAAATAACGGCAGGCACTGGAGGCCTTGGTGAGAACAGAGCCCTCCTGCCCTGGCAGCGGGACTGCGAAGTGTCGCAAACACTGTGGCGATCACAGTGGAGATCTCCCCAACACCCTAAAATAGCAAGCCCCTCTGGCCAGGTGTGGCGGCGCCCGCCTATCATCCCAGCACTCAGGATGCTGAAGCAGGAGGAGTGCTCTGTGTTGAAGACCAGCCTGGGCTACATGGTGAGGTCAAGGGCAGCCTGAACTGCATAGTGAAACCCTGCCTCAAAGAAACGAAAAGAAATTCCCCTTGATTCAGGTATTCCTTACTAGATACCATCCCCAAAGAGCTTAAGAAGTCATATTTCAGTGCCCATGTTTATGACACCACAATTCATAATACGTAAATCTTGAAAGCAGCCCACATGTCCATCAGCAGATGAACAGATGCAGACAATGTGATACTTATGCACACTGGAGAACGATCCTGCCGTAAAGAAGGAGAAAACTGAGTTATTTGCAGGAAAAGGAATGCACTTGGATCTCTCTCTTTTTTTTTTTTTTTTTTTTTGCGGTACTGGAGATCGAACTCAGGACCCTGAGCTTGCTAGGCAAGCGCTTATTCCACTGAGCTATATCCCCAGCCCAAGGAATGCACTTTGAAACCATAATTTTAGGTAAAATAAATCACACGCAGCTCCCTAAATACCATATTCTCTTACATGAGAAACCCAAACCATTAATAGAGATCAAAATAAAAGATAGATAAAAGGAAACAGGAAGATGGATGCTCTCACAAATGGGGAGGGGCCAGAGAGATGGAGACAGAGGGCGTGAGGCAGAGGGCAAAGGAGCATAAAAAAGAACAGAGATGTGTCTCGCACACACCACAATGACAGTGGTCACTGTGCACTGCCAGCATTAGGAATAAAAATTCAATAAAACCATCTACTTACTAGATCTATGAAAATAGAGGAAGAACAAAAATAGAAAATTAGAAATGAACAGAGAAATGAGCCACAGTGAAAGATAGAAATAAAAATATAAAAGGAAAACCTTGGGAAAATGTTTTATAAGTAGCTCAAATTTTTGATGTAGTGGATTTTTTGATAAGTAAATTATGCAGTAACCAAAGAAAAAAGAGTAAAAACTTTAATAACTTGGGAAAGATCTGAAGAAGTTATCACAGGTGTTAAAAATGCTCAGGTCTCTATGATTTTAGAGGCAAATTATTTTGAATTCTCAAGGAATGGGTAACGATAGTACTTAAAAATGGAAAATGGTTAAATTAATTTTATTTCTGCATTATGAATTTTGTACGGTCATTAGATAAAAATGCAGAGATTCTACCTATGACTATGGAGCCAAATTCAAAATGTGTTAGTTTTTTAAAGACAAAAAAAGTGCACAGCTTTTAAAGTGATTAATGAAAACTCATCAGATTTGGTCAGATTAATAAACAAAATGGAAGCCGCAGAAGTAGGAACCGATTTTTTTACTCCATTAATACATTAAAAATGCTGAGATAATTCCAATTGTAATAATGAAAAGGGAAAAAGAAGCATAAATCCTATGTGCACATTGAAAGAAGACTGCCTGGTGCAAAGAAAGGCGGGGACAGCGCATTCAGGATGGGCTAAGAGTTCTGTTTGGCCTCAGGATAAAGCAAGAAGGAAACGAGCTGGGGTCACCGAAGCGGGGGGTAGGGGTCAGGGCAAGACCATGAAGTGCCCAAAACAGACATTAAGCAACCAGTCTGCGCCCACGAACAACCACTCCACACAGTGGAATCCTCGAGACTCCGGCTCTGGAAGCAAAGGGTGTGGCTCTGAGTCCCAGGTCTACCACAGCTGGGAGCAGGGCAAGCAGGAGGACTACTTAACTCTGTGTCCCTCCATGTCATCTTTGCTGCAAGCCTGAGTCTGTCTCTTGAATTATGTGTTAAGTGAGCTACTTCAGCTAAATATTTTAGCTCAGAGCCTGGCATATCATAATCTAAATGCCAATAAAAGACTGAATATGCTCCCATTTCTAAAGAACAGGGACGGGCTGGAGGTACAGCTCAGTGGGGTAAGTGCTTGCCGCTAAGCACTAAGGCCCTGAGTTCGATCCCTGGTCCCGAAAAAAAAAAAAACAAAAAAACTAAAGAACAGGGAACTTTCACGTGCTTATCCGAATCTAGGATTATCAGCAAGGTCTTGGCAGGACACATCGGAGTGGAGTCGGATGGAGCCCATGTCATGCTGTGATTGAAAACCCTGTGCATTACAGAAAGGCCTCTTCCATCCTGACTGACCTTTGCATCCTAGATGCAGGTCCATTAACCCAGATTATCCCAGAGGTGTGGTGTGGCCTCCTCTCTGAGTCAGCATAATGGTACCAGGATGTGTGTCCCCACTACGGCCCCCAACCACCCACTACACCCTGAGCTTCCTGAAACAGGGCTACGCATCTGTCCCTGATGCCCCAGGGTCCGCTCAGGAGCAAGCTCTGTGGGTGCACTTTGTACTGTAGAAGGAAAGCAGTCCACTCCCAGTCTGTGTCTATGTGCATCCAAATGCATGGATGCAACAAACCACAGATTAAAGTTTTTTTAAATTGAAAATTTGAAAAAATTGCTTCTCTGCTGAATATATTCTTTTCCTTGTCCTTATTCCTTAAATAATATAACAACTATTTACATAACATTTTTATGATATTAGGTATTGTATATAACATCTGGAGATGATTTAACAAGACTTTCTGAAGTTTAACTTCATGTGGTAGTTCTCAATGTGAGCTTTACAGAAACCGAGTCTAAGCTTCTTCAGTAACACTATTTTGGGTTACTTTTTCTTTTTCTCTCTTTCTCTCTTTCTCTCTTTCTCTCTTTCTTTCTTTCTCTCTCTCTTTCTTTTTCTTTCTTTCTTTCTTTCTTTCTTTCTTTCTTTCTTCTTTCTTTCTTTCTTTCTTCCTTTCTTTCTTTCTTTCTTTCTTTCCTGTGATGTTAGAGATGTAAGCTAGGGACTGTGCAAGCTAAGCAAGCAATCCCCCAGTAACCTCTGTCCCCAGTAACAGTACTTTATATGCTTGACCCAAACAGTAACAGAACAAA
>PVLD010032825.1:0-14202 GCA_004027595.1 Dinomys branickii
GGGGGGGCTTGCTTTTCTAAAACGGAGCTACTTAAGGCTGGCAGCTTGCTGACTTGCCCAAGCCCTGCCTCTGCTTGCCTCTGAGGTGGCTGTCACCCTCTAACTGACCTCAAAGGTTCCCTCAATTCCCAAGCGCAGAGAGAGGACCCTTGGCCTTGTCTTGGGCCTGACACGTCCTGCATGGGACTTGGTCTTCTGACACCATCCACACTTTGGTTCCCCACAGCTGCATCTGCAGCCCCGTACCATCAGATCTGCTTGATCCCGGCCTTGTAGCTCTCCCTCTGAACAAAGCCTCTGGATCCAGACTCCTCTTTCTGAGCCCCAGAAAGAAAAGAGTTGGTCTGCAGGAGTGAACAGATTTATGAACTCTCCCCCCAGTGTCGACCAGATAACCTACCTATTGGGTTCTCTGCTTGGAAGGTTAGCTCTGGCGTGGCCGCAGTTGGAAAGGGATTTGCGCACGGGGAAGGGCAGTGCCAGGATAGTAGCATCCTTCCTGTCTGCCTGCCCTGACAATTTCTGTGCTGTGTGTCTTGAGGTCTCTGTGAGCCTGGGGAAGGACAGTCAGTAGGGAGCTGGGGGACGTCTTCTTTTTCTCCATGGCCTGAGGGACACCCTGCATGTCTCCTTCCTTCCTTTTGTGTTTCTTGTTGGTGAACCCCTCACTCCCCATCCTCATGGCAGAGGCCCTCAAGATGGAAGAAAGGATGAGCAGAGAAACTGTTCTCAGGCATGGGTTGTGGGATGGTGAACCAGGCCTCTCTGGAGCCTGGAACATGAAGGTGCAGTGGGAGAGGCGCTGTGAAGCATTTTGGGCAGCAACAGTCTGCTTTGCGAGTGGGTGCAGGCTTGGCCTCCACTGAGGAGCCAGAGCAGGGAGCTTCGAATGAGAACCCCGTGTCTGCTCTTTGAGTTGGAAAACCCCAAGGCTGAGACCATAGAGGTTTCTCTGAGTCTCTTGGAACAGGTGTTCTGGCCTTCAATGGGGATTTCGGAAAGCAGATGGGGAGTCTGTGGACACTTCTCCAAAGCGCCCATCTCTTTATTCTCAAGCACTCTGCTGGCAGAAAGTCCGGGGCAAAGGCAAGCTAGCAAGAGGAAGGCTCGGTCAGGCCAGAGCCCTCTCTCCAGCTGAGTTCCCTATCTCCAGGCAGCACCAGGAGCTCAGTGCTCCACAGGGACAAAAGCTTCTTGTCAACAGGGCATCTGAGGCAGAGTTCCGGAAAGAGGGGCGGGGGCACGGGCAGCTGAGGGTGTGGCAGATGAAGGGAGGGAGAAGGCACTAGTGTGGGAAAGGGGAGAGGGAAACCCTGAAGGGAAAGGGCTGCTAGAGGACCCAGTTCTCAGACCTTATTTGCCAGTGTCTGAGGTGTTAGGGTCTGAAGATAACCAGGCCTCTCTCCTCCCTAAATTCATTTTCCAATCATGCCTGCTATCCTCTCCTGCCCTACACAATGCTGCCGAATTGTAATCAATACCTACTCCCTTCCATACGAGTGCCTACATTTCTCTCCCAGGCCAGAGGACCCTCTGCCACCAGAGCGACACCCTAGAGACCGTCATCTTGGTAAACCCCAGTGCAGACAGCATCAGCTCTGAGGTAAGGCCAGGGCCTGTGCCTGGCTGCATGTGCTGTGACCACCTCTTGCCAGTGCTGCTATTTGAAGGCCAGGAAGCCTCTGCCATTGAGACTGGCTCCAAGGGCACTGTGGGGACCAGTGGGGAGCATGGCCTCGCGGTAAGGAAGTCAGCGCCTCTCCCTGGGCTCCCCACATCTGTAACTACTTCCCTCCTTCCACTTCAGGTTCACCATCTCCTTAGCAACCCATCAGCTCACAAACTACTCATCTTAAGTGGGCAAAGTCTAGAGCCTGGGGGAGACCTCATCTTGCAGAGTGGTACCTACTCCTATCAAGACTTCGCCCAGGTCCTTCACAACCCAGAGGTAAGTTCAGTCAATAGCTGAGGGCCTGGGAGGAAGGGGATAGGGGCAGGACAGGAGCTATAGGACGATTCCATGCAAGGGAAAGTCTCACCTTGCTTCATTTTGGGGGCCCTGATAAGAAGGGAAAAGTCGACTTTGGGGACAGGTGACATTAGGGGCTGAGTCTGAGTCAGGCTAAGACAACCCCAGTGACCTGATCAGCTTCTATCTCCCATTCCTCTAGATTGCCCAGTTGTTCAGCAATAGAGACCCTGGGATCCAGGCTCTCCTCACTGTGTCCTGCACAGGGGAGGGTGATTGGAGCTACCTGGGCTTATCCAGTTCCCAAGAGACCCTGCATCTCCGGCTGAACCCTGAGCCCACGCTACCCACCATGGATGGCGTGGCCGAGTTCTCCGAATATGTCTCTGAGACTGTGGATGTGCCGTCTCCTTTTGACCTGCTTGAGCCCCCCACTTCAGGGGGCTTCCTCAAACTCTCCAAGCCTTGCTGCTACATCTTCCCAGGTGGCCGTGGGGACTCGGCCCTCTTTGCTGTCAATGGATTCAACATCCTGGTGGATGGGGGTTCCGATCGCAAGTCTTGCTTCTGGAAGCTGGTGCGGCACCTAGACCGCATTGACTCGGTGCTGCTCACCCACATTGGAGCAGACAACTTGCCAGGCATCAACGGACTCCTGCAGCGCAAAGTGGCAGAGTTAGAAGAGGAGCAATCCCAGGGCTCCAGCAGCTACAGCGACTGGGTGAAGAACCTCATCTCCCCTGAACTCGGTGTGGTTTTCTTCAATGTGCCCGATAAGCTGCGGCTGCCTGATGCCTCCCGGAAGGCGAAGCGCAGCATTGAGGAGGCCTGCCTCACCCTTCAGCACCTAAGCCGCCTGGGCATCCAGGCTGAGCCTCTCTACCGTGTGGTCAGCAACACCATTGAGCCGCTGACCCTCTTCCACAAAATGGGCGTAGGCCGGTTGGACATGTATGTCCTCAACCCTGTCAAGGACAGCAAGGAGATGCAGTTTCTTATGCAGAAGTGGGCAGGCAATAGTAAGGCCAAGACGGGCATCGTGCTGGCCAATGGGAAGGAGGCTGAGATCTCGGTGCCCTACCTGACCTCTATCACCGCCCTTGTGGTCTGGCTGCCAGCCAACCCCACTGAGAAGATTGTGCGTGTGCTCTTTCCGGGAAATGCTCCTCAGAACAAGATCTTGGAGGGCCTGGAAAAGCTCAGGCATCTGGACTTCCTGCGCTACCCTGTGGCCACACAGAAAGACCTGGCTACTGGGGCAGTGCCTGCCAACCTGAAACCCAGCAAAATCAAACAGCGGACTGACAGCAAAGAGAGCCTCAAAGCTGCTACCAAGACTGTAGTGAGCAAGCTGGCCAAGCGGGAGGAAGTGGCGGAAGAAGGAGCCAAGGAGGCCCGCTCAGAGCTGGCCAAGGAGTTAGCCAAGACAGAGAAAAAAGCAAAAGAGCCACCCGAGAAGCCCCCAGAGAAGCCTGCCAAGCCCGAGAGAGTGAGGACAGAGTCGAGTGAGGCACTGAAGGCAGAGAAACGAAAGCTGATCAAAGACAAGGTAGGGAAGAAGCACCTGAAAGAGAAGATATCAAAGCTGGATGAGAAAAAAGACAAGGAGAAAAAAGAGATCAAGAAGGAGAGGAAGGAGCTCAAGAAGGATGAAGGAAGGAAGGAGGAGAAGAAGGATGCCAAGAAAGAGGAGAAGAGGAAAGACACCAAACTCGAGGTCAAGAAGATTTCCAAGCCAGACCTGAAGCCCTTTACCCCTGAGGTACGTAAGACCCTCTACAAAGCAAAGGCCCCTGGGAGAATCAAGGTGGACAAGAGCCGTGCTGCCCGGGTGGAGAAGGAGCTGTCTTCTGAGCCTCAGACACCGCCAGCTCAGAAGGGCACCGTGCCACCCCCACCTGTCAGTGGACACAGGGAGCTGGCGCTCTCTTCCCCGGAAGACCTCACACTGGACTTTGAGGAGATGAAGCGCGAGGAGAGGGAACAAAAGGAGGCGGGACTAGGAGAAAAACCACTCCCTCTTGAGAGGACAGAGGAGGGACCCCCAAGCATAGCTATGCAGGGAACACAACCCTCTGCCCTAGGGCTGGAACAGGAGGAGCATGTGCTGAAGGAGAAGGAAGTGCTCCCCACCATAGCTAAGGAACAAGGCAGCAAGGACAGAGGCCCAGACAGCGGGGCTGAAACCGAGGAGGAGAAAGAAACCTGGGAGGAAAAGAAGCAGAGGGAAGCAGAGAGGCTCCCAGAGAGAGCGGAAGCCAGGGAGGAAAGTGAACCTGAGGTGAAGGAGGACGTGATAGAAAAGGCTGAGTTAGAAGAAATGGAGGAGGCGCACCCTTCCGAAGAAGAGGAAGAGGAAGAGACGAAGGCTGAGGGGTTTTACCAAAAACATATGCAGGAGGCCCTGAAGGTCATCCCAAAGGGCAGGGAAGCTCTCGGGGGCCGGGAACTGGGACTTCATGGCAAGGCTCCTGAGAAGGAGACCTCGTCATTCCTGAGCAGCCTGGCCACACCTGCTGGGGCCACTGAGCACATCTCTTATATCCAGGATGAGACAATCCCTGGCTACTCAGAGACCGAGCAGACCATCTCAGATGAGGAGATCCACGATGAGCCAGAGGAACGCCCTGCTCCTCCCAGATTCCCTGCAAGTACCTACGACCTTCCTGGGCCTGAAGGTCCCAGCCCCTTTGATGCCAGCCAGCCTGCAGATGGTGCTGTTCCTGCCACCTCAAGCAAAGGCTATGGAGCACCAGAGACTGAACTCACCTACCCTCCCAACATAGTGGCTGCCCCTCTGGCTGAAGAGGAGCATGTGTCCTCGGCTACTTCTATCACTGAATGTGACAAACTTTCTTCCTTTGCCACCTCAGTGGCTGAGGACCAGTCTGTGGCCTCACTCACAGCTCCCCAGACAGAGGAAACAGGCAAGAGCTCCCTGCTGCTTGACACGGTCACAAGCATCCCCTCCTCCCGCACTGAAGCCACTCAGGGCTTGGACTACGTGCCCTCTGCGGGAACCATCTCACCCACCTCCTCACTAGAGGAAGACAAGGGCTTCAAATCACCTCCCTGTGAGGATTTCTCTGTGACTGGAGAAGCAGAGAGAAGAGGAGAGGTCACAGGGAGAGGTGTGACCGGGGAGAGAGCTGTGGAAGAGGAACAGGAGGAGAAGGCAAACGTGGAGGTATCTGAGAAACTCTGCGGTCAGTATGGAAGTCCAGTGTTAGGTGCCCCTGGGCATGCTGTACATCCAGGGGAAGCTGCCCTTGGAGAAGCAGAGGAGCGGTGCCTGAGTCCAGACGACAGCACGGTGAAGATGGCCTCCCCTCCGCCATCTGGCCCCCCCAGTGCCACCCACACACCCTTTCATCAGTCTCCAGTGGAAGACAAGTCTGAGCCCCAAGATTTTCAAGAAGAATCTTGGCAAGATGCTAAGCACACACCAGGTGTGAGCAAGGAATATGCTGCAGAGGAGAAGGAGACAGCAGAGCCAGGGCCTGAAGAGGGCTCACCAGAGAAGGAGGGAGAAGACATTCTTCCCAGGAGTCCCCAGGCCCAGGAAGCACCCGTCAGCATTGCGGGTCATACGGGCTGCACCATCCAGCTGTTGCCAGAACAAGACAAAGCAATAGTCTTTCAGACCATGGAGGGAGACGAAACTATGGAGGCTGAAATTGGGTTTCCAGGCCCACTTCAGGGAGCAGTAGCCCTTCCCAGGGAATTGAGGACATCACTCCAAGAACCTGGAGAAGCTCAGAAAGATGAGGTACTCCAAATTCCTGAGCAAAGCCTCTCCCTTGAAGACGCAGAGTCCCTCTCTGACCTCAGTATGGTTTCCCCAGACACTGCCAAACAAGAGCCCACTCCTAGGTCACCCTGTGGCCTGCAAGAGCAGCACTTACATAGAGACCTATGGCCAGAGGTATCTCCAGAAGATACCCAGTCTCTTTCTGTCTCAGAAGAGAGTCCCAGCAAGGAGACTTCTCTGGATATCTCTTCAAAGCAGCTCTCTCCAGAAAGCCTTGGTACCCTCCAGTTTGGAGAACTAAGCCTTGGACAGGAAGAAAAAGGGCCTCTGATGCAGGCTGAGGATGTCTCTTGCCACCTAGCTCCTGTGTCTGTTCCAGAGCCCTGTGAAGCCATGGTGTCAGCTCCCATAGATGGGGTCACTGGATACTCTGCACAGGCAGATATCACAGATGAGAGCCCTGACAGGAAGCTACCTGCCAGCTCCCCTCACTCTGCCCAGTCCGGAGATGGGAAGTGCTCAGTTGGGGTGATCACGAGCCCTGGGGAGCACATTCTGACACCCAGCAGCTCCCTCACTAAGAGTCCTGAGTCTTTGCCGAGCCCTGACATGGAAGACATTGCCAAAGAATGGGAAGATAGAGTCCCGGGCTTGAAAGACAGAACCCCTGAGCAGGAGGACAAGGAACCTGAGACAAAGGAGGAAGTCCTACAGCAGAAAGATAAAACTGTGCAGCAGAAGGATATTATTGTAGAGGAGAAGGACACAGCCGTGGACTATAAAGATGAGGCTCTAGAGGAAAAGAATAAGGTTGTGGGATCAGAGGATGTGATTTTGGAACAAAAAGGCATAAACTTAGACCAAAAGGATACAAGCCTAGGACAGAAGGATAAAGTCTTGGAATCACAAGACAAAGAACAAAAAGACAAAGTCCTAGAACTGAAGGACAAGATCTCAGAAGAAAAAGACAAGGCCACAGCTCTGGGACAAAAGGACCAGGCCCTGGAACCAAAAGAGAAAGAACAAAAACACAGCGACTTAGAACAAAAAGACAAGGTCCTAGAACAGAAGGACAAGATCCCAGGAGAGAAAGACGAGGCCTTAGAACCAAAGGATGCATCTCTGGAACAGAAGGTTCAGGCCCAGGAACCAAAGGACGAAGAACAAAAACAAGGAGCTTCAGAACAAACAGATAAGGTCTTGGAACAGAAGGACAAGATTTCAGAAGAAAAAGACAAGGCCTTAGAGCCAAAAGAGCAAGACTTTGAACATAAAGACAGGGCCCCAGAGGATGAGGTTCCTGAAACACAGGGCAAAGCCCTGGAACAGACAGGTCAAACCCCTGAACATAAAGGCGAGGCCCAGGAACAGAAGGATGAGGCCTTAAAAAAGAAAGATCAGGCCTTAGAACAAAAATACTGGGCCTTTGGAAAAAAGGATGAAGCTCTAGAACCAAATAAGACAGCTGTTGAACAACAAGATAAAGCTCTAGAAGAAAAGGACAAAACTCAGAAGCAGGAGCGCTTTGAGCAGGAGGATAAAAGCGTGAAATTAAAAGAGACCACTCTAGACGAAAAAGCTCCAGAAAGTGTCGCGGCTGTGGGACAGAAGGAAGAAGCTTTGCTGGAGAAGACCAGAGTGCTGGGGCTGGAAGACAGACCCGTGGAGGAGGACAAGGGCAGAGAGCAGGAAGAGAGGTCCTGGAAGGAGAAGGTTGTGGTCCAGGAGTGGCAAGCATCTCCAAGCCAAGCGAAGCCAGCTGGAGAACGGAAGGTGCCCTTCTCTGCATGGGAGGAGACGTCTCCCGAGCGGGAGCTCAGGTACTGGAGGGGCAGAGAAGGTGTGGCTCTGGAACAAGATACATACTGGAGGGAGCTGAGTTGTGAGAGAAAGGTCTGGTACCCCCACGAGCTGGACAGCCAGGGGGCCCACACACGGTACCCTGAGGAACGAGAGAGCGCTTTCCTCTGTGAAGGACTGGAGGAGCCAGAAGTGCCCCCTCAGCAGCACACACCCCGGAGCCCATGGGCTTCAGACTTCAAGGATTTGCAGGAGCCCCCGCCACAGAAGGGACTGGAAGTGGAACGGTGGCTTGCTGAGTCACCAGTTGGGCTGCCACCAGAGGAAGAGGACAAGCTGACCCGCTCTCCCTTTGAAATCATCTCCCCTCCATCCTCCCCACCTGAGAGGGTGGGACAGAGGGGTCCTCCCACCCCCAGACAAGAAAGCCCTAGTCCTGAGACGAAGCCCACGCCATCCACGAGGAATGAACCCACCGCTCCCTCCTGGCTGGCCGACATTCCACCGTGGGTGCCTAAGGACAGACCCCTGCCCCCAGCACCCCTTTCCCCAGCTCCAGCTCCCCCCACACCTGCCCCAGAGCCTCACGCACCTGCACCCTTCTCCTGGGGCACCGCGGAGTATGACAGTGTGGTGGCTGCGGTGCAGGAGGGTGCTGCTGAGTTGGAAGGCGGGCCTTACTCCCCGCTGGGAAAGGACTACCGCAAGGCTGAAGGGGAAGGAGGAGGTGGGGCTGAGGCTCTTAGCAGTGGCCTCTGTGGCTCTAAGGTCCCTGAGGCCACTGAGAGCCATGCCATGAGGGACACAGAGCAGACAGAGTCGGAGCAGAGAGAGCCCACGCCCTACCCTGAGGAGAGGAGCTTCCGGTATGCAGACATCTACGAGCAGACAATGCTGACTGGCCTTGGCCCTGCGCGCCCCACCAGGGAGCCTCCACTTGGGGCAGCTGGGGATTGGCCCCCACGCCTCTCTGGCAAGGACGAGGCCACGGCCCACACTGTACCGGAGGAGGAGCTGTCCTCTCCCAGCACCCCCAAAGGCCTCCAGCCTGACACTGCAGCCTTTAGCTATGCAGCCCTGACAGGACCTGTGGTGCCCCCCAGGCAGGAGGACAGCCTCACCCCACCTGCCGTGCCCCCTCGCGCGCCCATCCCCGTGAGCAAGGGCCCGGACCTCCCTCTTGGCGGTAACGTCCTGAGCTGTAGTCCAGATCGGAGGACCCCCTCCCCCCAAGAAGCAGGCCTGGGGCACTGGGATGACGGCACGAGTGCCTCAGAGCTGGAGAAGGGGGCTCTGGAGCAGCCAGAGAAAGAGGCTCAGTCCCCAAGTCCGCCTGCCCCCATCCCTGGGGGGACACCCACACTGTGGCCTGAAGCTGGGGCGCACACGAGCCCTTCCTTGGACTTGCACCTGGGTCCTGCCCGACCAAGCCTGGACTTTCCTGCTTCAGCCTTCGGCTTTTCCTCGCTGCAGCCCGCGCCCCCTCAGCTGCCCTCCCCCGCGGAGCCCCGCTCGGCGCCCTGTGGCTCCCTTGCCTTCTCTGGGGACCGAGCTCTGGCTCTGGCTCCAGGACCACCAAGCAGAGCTCGGCATGATGAGTACTTGGAAGTGACCAAGGCCCCCAGCCTCGACTCCTCCCTGCCCCAGCTCCCCTCCCCCAGCTCCCCAGAGGCTCCCCTCCTCTCCAGCCTGCCAAGACCTGCCTCGCCAGTCCTGTCTGAAGGCTCTTCCTCTGAGGCTACAACCCCAGTGATCGTAAGTGTGGCTGACCGCTTCCCTCCAGGCCTGGGGGCTGCAGAGCACAAGTCTGGAGAACTGGAGCCAGGAATAGAACCACCTGCCGCCAGCCTCTGGGACCTCACTCCCCTGAGCCCAGTGCCCCTAGCTCCAATGGACTTGGCCCCTGCTCCAACCCTTCCTGGAGACATGGATGGTGGCACCCTTCCCTGCCACCTGGAGTGCTCAGGGGACACCACCAAGAAGCCAAGCCCCTTCCGGGGCCCCTCTGTGGAGCGTGCAGCCAATGGCCCTACTGAAACCAGCCCCAGTGCCCCTGGCCCTGCCACCGCCAAGACAGAGAAGGAAGAGGCTGGAGCCTGCCTTGCTTGGGAACAAGGGGCCTGGTCTGAGGGAGCCGAGAGAAGCGCCCGGCCTGACACGCTGCTTTCCCCTGAGCAGCTGCTGTGCTCTGGAGTGGGGTCTGGAGGTCCACCCCGCAGTGCCTCTCCTGAGGCTGAGCCTGGACCTCAGGGATGTGCTGCCGAGCCCCGGCCCCGCTGTGGGGTGCTCTCTCCGTCCTTCCTGAACACACCTCTGCCACCATCCGCAGACGACAGTGACCTTTCCCCCGAAGAAGCTCGGCTGGGAGGAAGAGGGGGACGGCGCCGCGCAGGGGGCCCGGGGCCCACAGGGGGCCCCTACCCTGTGCCTGATGAGACTCCCCCGACCTCAGCCAGCGACTCGGGCTCCTCACAGTCAGACTCTGATGTCCCACCAGAAACTGAGGAGTGTCCGTCCATCACAGCAGAGGCAGCCCTCGACTCCGATGAAGATGGGGACTTCCTGCCTGTGGACAAAGCTGGGGGGGTCAGTGGAACTCACCATCCCAGGCCTGGTCACGACCCACCCCCCATCCCTCAGCCAGACCCTCACCCCGCCCCTCCCCGCCCTGATGTGTGCATGGCTGACCCTGAGGGACTCAGCTCAGAGTCTGGGAGGGCTGAGAGGCTGCGGGAGAAGGAGAAGGTGCAGGGGCGATTGGGACGCAGGGCTCCAGGCCGGGCCAAGCCAGCATCTCCTGTGCGGCGTCTGGATCTTCGGGGAAAACGGTCCCCCACCCCTGGGAAAGGGCCTATAGATCGAGTATCGCGGGCCCCACCCCGAACACGCAGCACTCCAAGCCAGGCCACCCCAGCAGAGGAGAAGGACGGACACAGCCCCATGGCTAAAGGCCTCACCAATGGACTCAAGGCAGGACCCAGTGAGTATGCCATGGAGAGCGGGAGAGCGTGGGCTGGGCTGGGTGTGGGCTGGTCCGAAGGCTCCAGCAGTGGAGGAGAGGGGGAAGGTGCCAGAGCTTCCTGCTTTTTCTCTACAATGTCTCCTGGCTTGTCTCCACAGCGGCCTTGGGGTCCAAGGGTGGCTCTGGCGCCCCTGTCTATGTGGATCTCGCCTATATCCCAAATCATTGCAGTGGCAAGACTGCTGACCTTGACTTCTTCCGTCGTGTGCGTGCATCCTACTACGTGGTCAGTGGGAATGACCCTGCCAATGGCGAGCCAAGCCGGGCAGTGCTGGATGCGCTGCTGGAGGGCAAGGCCCAGTGGGGGGAGAATCTTCAGGTGAGTAGCACCAGAGTGTTCTGGCCAGAACTCGCTCAGATGCACAGTGGGACACTGTCATAAACAAACAGAGAGCTCCCCTCCCCTTCCATCCATGCTAGCACCTCTGACACATCTCCTCTCCTTCCCAGGTGACTCTGATCCCTACTCATGACACGGAGGTGACCCGTGAGTGGTACCAGCAGACTCACGAGCAGCAACAGCAGCTGAACGTCTTGGTCCTGGCGAGCAGCAGCACTGTGGTCATGCAGGATGAATCCTTCCCGGCCTGCAAGATCGAGTTCTGAAAGAACTACCCTCCCTTCCCAAGGATCCACTCCCCCAGCTCCTTTAGAGAATGGCTACTGCTGTGTCCTTTGGGGTTGCAGAGAATGTCTTGTTGTGGGGGCTTGGGCTGGGCTAAGGTATTGGAAGGTATTGTCCTCCCCCACATCCGTTCCTGGCAGGTCTCAAAACCGAAGACAGTAAGGGAGCGAACAAGGGAAAGGCACTGAGGATAGGAGGCCATCTCACACATGAGGACCCCAAGCGGTACCCTTGCGCAGCACTGTCAGATGCTGGTTTTGGATGAGGCGTGACGCTGGGTCTCAGGGCAGCCTCCTCTTGTGGAGGGAGACTGTACCCGCAACCCCAGGGGCCTCCTTAGGCCTACTTAATATTCCAGGAAGGATTCCTGATAGAAATTTACGTCACCTGGGGTAGGTTACTGTCAGCGAGGTACCCAGAGCTGCACACTTTCCTCCGCCTGCCACCTCCTTACCCACCAGGGCCCAGGGGTACACCGCTGCTATGCCCATGTCCTCCTGCTTCCCTCGGTATCCGAATGTCTCAATCCAAAACTTGAAGCTCTTTAGACCAACAGACTGGTGAGAGGAGAAAGGAACTTACCTCCCGGTCCCTGCTTTGCGCCATTCACATCCTTGGGCCGTGCCCAGACCAGGCCTGCTGGGTGGCACAAAAGGGCAAGGAGAGGCCCACCCCAGTCCCAGGATTCCTCCACGCTCCCTGACCCTTTGAAGTTTTCACCTACCCCATTTCAGTGATCCCAGTCCCTTCTCATCCCCTGCTTGGCTTCTCTGCATGTGGTCATCTGCTGTGGCCTGGTGTGTAATGGGTTAAAAATAAGCCACTGCCTGACATCCCACCATCTCACACCACAGCCGCAGCCACGTGTGACGCCCCCAACATTCCACTGTGCCATCCTGCAGCTGCAACAGGAATGCTGGCTGCCTCTCCAAACCCGAACTCTTGGACAGAGGACCTGGGAGGTGGAGACCAAGCCAGAGGACTTGGGGAAAATGAGAGGGAGGAACAGGGAGACGAAGCTGAGCTAGAGCTTAATGGCTACAGTGTGACGTGAAAGTAGGCTGAAAATTCCACCCCAGGAGAGGACTTCCCCCCGGCCAGCCAGTGAGCAGCCCTGACAGACTGCTGCGGACTGAGTATCTCTGGGGCTCGCCTTCCCTGCTAACTGGGCCGCCAAAATGAGCCCACCTTGTGTCCTCCCCAGCTCCCTGTCCCAGTGCTGCGTGCTCTGCTTCTCCATACACCCCTGCTGTTGTTCCCAGCTGCTGTGACAAAGCTGCTGAGTCTAACAATAAACCAAGTTCGCTGCGGCCCGTGTGGTGTGGTGCTGCTTGGGCTTTGCGGACTCCACGTATTACTTAGGTGCCACGCTCTGAACTCCACCCCTCTGCTTCAACCGGTGTTGTCATTAACCTTGAAAGATTCTTTTGACCCCAGGAGGCAGTTCCATGACCTGGGGTAGCCACAGAGTCAGAGTGATGAAGAAACAGAATCATTTCTGAAAATGGACAGGAATGCCTGAGGATGGGGCCTAGGAGCTTCATGGGTGCAGAACTTCCTTGGAATGTGGGTTCCATAGAGCTGCAGACCAAATAACCAGAATCTGACACCGTGGACAAGGGAGCACCAAAGAGAAGGCAGTGAGGGGCCCTCAGAGGCTCCCAGCCTATTAGGGGTAGGAACATCACCTCACTGGTCACTGTCAACATTTTCCCCAAAGTACAGGCTCTTTAGCACTTACTGTTCCCACAGAATAAAAAAATTTGAGCCACTCAGGAGTCCCAGGTATGTCAGAGTGGTCACGAACATGCGCATACCAGGAGGGGCACAGTCTAGACTTCCCAGCATCCCGGCTCTCCCAGTCTAAAGATACCGGTGGGATAGAGAGAGGGTGTGGCCTCTCGATATCAACTCCTGATTTAAAATGAAAAATGCGGAGGGGATTCCATGGGTCTGGTGAGAAACCAGGTGTCTGCTGGTGCTTCACAGGGCTTAAATCTCTTGCTTTTTTTTTTTTTTTAATTTTAAAGACAAAAGAATGGAGACACGTGAACCAGAATAAGCCATAAACAATACAGAAAATACAAAATTATACAGAATACAGTAGGGAATTACCACTGGATGTTATACTACACGTTATCTTCATATTCATTAACACAAAAACATTAAAGGAAATACCAAATTATAGAGAAGATAGTAGGGAATCTGCACTGGATGCTGCATAATATAAAGTTATCTTCACTTCTGTTAACACAAAAACAATTGAGGAAATACAGAATTATAGAGAACACAGAAGGGAATTAGCCCTGATGCTGTCTTACTTAATGTTACCTTCACCTTTGTTACCCAGTTACATAGATGATGGCCCATTTGATCATTCAGTTTTTCTCTTCCCTCATCTCTGTTGCCCTATCAATCAGTCATCTTCCCTGTGATGATAACTGTACTCCTGGGTTTATCTATACCCCTGGACTCTAACCTTGGGAAGACATATAGCTGCCTCAGACCATACTATAACATACATGGGTGTATACAAACTGCCATGGTCAGAGGTGGAAAAGCACGTATGCTCACAGTGGACCGCCCAGCTCCACCCCGTCACCGTGCTATGGGTGGGGGCGGGTCCAGTCTGTGAGGCACCCTCAGCGGGGCCCTCAGCAGAGCAGCCACGGGGCCCACTGCGGGGCAGCCGCGGGGCCCTCAGCAGGGCAGCCGCGGGGCCCACAGGCGGGGCCCACAGCAGGGCAGTCGCCAGGCCCACTGCGGGGCAGCCACCAGGGCCCACTGTGGGGCAGCCGCGGGGCCCACAGCTGGGGGCAGTCGCGGGGCCCACAGCGGAGCAGCTGCCGGGGCCCACTGCGGAGCAGCCATGAGGTCATGCAAGGTTCATATGTGCAAGCTGTAAGGAGACCCTCTTGGTGCACACATTAATAGTTTGAGGTGAGTCCTGAAGACCATGGATTCGTCCCATTGTTGCCAGGAACAGGCGGTGCTTGTTCGAGCCGCCGAGACTCAAGGTGCTCCCAGAGACAGTT
>PVLD010032826.1:0-14253 GCA_004027595.1 Dinomys branickii
AACTCATTGCTTTTTGTTAATGATAGTTGCTTGGAGACATAGTTTATATGTATTTATAAAGAAATAAATGCTGAACTCAGGCCTAGAAATGCAAATGGAAAACATGCCACTCTCAGCCCTGAGATGTGGAGTGTTTGCTTTATGGGACTAAGAGGCCAAGTTCACCTGCATTTTTCTACCCCAATACTATCTTTTCAATCTACTGAAAAATAAAATTTCATATGTATACAGACATGTACATACGTATATGCCTCTACACATACGTGAGATATATATACAGAGAGATAGATACACACACACTTTTACAAGTGAATTGAGGCAACTCAGAGTTCTTCCTCACTAAGCTGTTTTTTAAAAGAACAATTATTGCCAAGGGGCCTTTATCTAATCTTAGGAATGCTCCAAACACCCCTGTCACCCAAGGATGATTAACATGGAGAGGGGCACAGGAGACACAGTATAAGGGTAGTTGATAATCCAGTTTCTGCTTGTCATCCTGCCATGGCCCAGCTGAGCTGCTGAGGCAGATGAAGGCCAAGGAAATGGGCAGTGACTAGCACCAACCCCCTCCTCAGCATCAGTGCATCCAATGACTCACAGGTCAAAACCAGATTTATAAAGCCCTGCCCTTGCTGTAAAAGGTCCCAACTTCCCCGTGCCTCACATCCTGTTCTGTTTTCAGGAAAAAGAACATCAAAGACATGCACATTGATCGATTTCCCTGACTTACTCCTTTTCTTGTTTTTAATTTCTGGTTTTAAGAATTTTCTGTTTCTCATCCTCATCAGTCTGTAGTTAATTTAGCATTTGAAATGTGAGCTTCGAAAACAAACTCCCATGAATGCTGCAGAACCATGTTTGGTTTCAAAGTTCTCCAAAAACCCCTTCTGGTTTTTGTTAATATTAAAAAAAGAAAGACAGATGGGGAAAGGGGAAGGAATTTTCCAATACATTTCCAAACAGCCACTTATAGACAAACCAGCAAGGCAAGTTATTCTAATAGTGCAGCAGAGACCTTCCAGGCACCAAAAAACAAAGAATGTTGCAATGACTTTCAGACAGACTGCTGACAACGTGATCATTGCTTTTTCCTCTTGAGAAGTAAAGAATTTTCCGAGCACTTTTAAGGACTGTTAAGCTGCTCTGAGCCCTTGGAGATTATTAAATTTCAATCCTCATGAGATGTTTGTCAATATTTCCAGAGGACAGGAAGAGCCACATGACTTTAAACATCAACCTTATGTTCACTGAGAAAGGAAAACTACATGTGGTGCACGGGGCTCATTTCTTGGTCCTGTGTGCCTGTGTGGTTCATATATTCATTCATTCACTGCATATGTAGAGTTAGCAATGGACAGACGGGCTTCTCGTTCTCATAGACTTTATTGGTGAGAATGAGAGATGATGGGAAAATGTTGAAAGATACTGGGTAAGTGCTTACAACTGTGCTTAGTTTTATAGAGAAGAGGATGCTGCTCTACATAATTGGACTTAGTCCAGGAGCATTTGGGATATTGCCGCAAAGAGAACCACCAGCTTTTCTTCCCAATGCGCTAAGCCTTTACTCCTCTAGGAGAAGGGATGTCATTCTTTTCTCATTAAGTCTGAGCTAACCCTGTGATTTGCTTTTATCAGTAAAGTGTCAAAGAAGGGACAGCAGGTGACTTCCAAGCATTGTCATTAAGCTGCCTTTCAGCTTTATTTTTTCTACCCTCTTGAAAGTGCACCACTACATAAAGAAATCCAGCTAAAGAAATCTTGTGGGAGAGAGGAGGCCTCGGCCTGCCATCCTAGCTGAGGTACCAAACGTGAGTAAACCAAGCACAAATCTATTGCAGATTCATGGGCAAGTGGATGGTTGTCGTATGAAGCTACTAAGTTTTGAGGAGGTTTGTTACGGGAAATACACAACTGAAACAGAAGGTCAGGGAAGTTTTCCAAAGGAAGTTCTATTTAAACTAAGACATGAAGTGAAGGCAGCACTGAATTCTGTGGGAAGCAGTTGGTGTTGCCGGCAAATGGAACCCCAGGTGAAGGCCACCAGGCTAGAGAGGCATGGTGCCTCCAAGAATTAGAAGTGGCCCAGCATGGCTGAAGTGTCGAGTAGTGAGTGCAGAGATGGGGAAGGTAAGACAAGGGCCAGACAGACAAGGTTTATCACATTAATATTATCCCTTAGTGCAGACTAATCAGACCTGCCATCTCTCAAACGAGTGGACCATGAAGCCTAAGTAAGAGACAAATGGAATGTTTTCAGGGCTCCAGGAGGATCAAAACCCACTCACAGAATTTGAGATTCTCTCTGGGCTAAGACAAAGATCTTTTCTGGGCAGCTCATATTTATTTAATGATCAAAACAAGGTGGGGAATACTGAAGAAAGACGGGAATCTGCCTTGAGTGGCAGGACCACGGAAGGACCTTGGAAGTCTACTCAAGGACTTCTCCAAGTAAGACATTATACTAATTCAGGAGAACTATGTTATTTCCAGGAAGGTCTCCACCCAAGAGTGAGATGCCTGCAGCTACAGCCTTTATCTAGTTAACTGAGGTCAGAGCCAGGTGTCCTTAGCTGTGGCCTTGTCTTGTCCTTTGCATCACAAGCATAGGCCTCAGTCAGTCGGGACCAGTGACTCAGATGTTCTCTTATTATCAATCTGCTGCTCATCTTCAGACAAGAGGCATAGGCCTTGGACAACCTCACAAGTGAACATGAAAAGCCAATTGATTAATATTAAATCCTTCTCAGAGCCGTTTCACAGTGGTGTCCCTCAAAGGTTCATAAGTAAGATAAGAACATATACAATATTTACTGAATGTTGAATGGATTTTCAGACCTCAACCTATATGGCTAGTTTCACAAAAATAAAAGTAAGATCTTACCTAGTGGGGGAAAATTGCATTCCAAGGACCTTGCTAGCTATGAACATAAACACATAGTGCTGATTACAAGTCTGATAAAAGAGGAGAGTCATACCTTCAAGAAATGTCTGCTGAGTAACTTTTGACTTTTCATGGAAAAAGAAATCACAGTGCATGATGGATTAATCATGAGATAGTGACATGTACATAAAAATGTCTCATTGTGGAGATCTGCTGAAGATGATACACATCCTCTAAAATCACAGGGGGACTTGGGGTCAGACAAATGTGTGTGGCCTTGGAAAGTCACTTTATTTCACTGGATTTGATCTGTAACGTTGGGATAATTCACCTTCCATAGGATTATTGGGAGTCTTGATGACAAAATGTAGAGCATCTAACAGAGAACATGAAAAGTACTCAGAAACTGCAGCAAATTTAAGGGGAAAATATTGTACAAACCTCCTCAAAACTTAGGAGCAAGGTGGGACATACCTCATCATATTCCAAAGATGGAAGGTGAGCACTGAAGACAATAGATAGATGCCCTTGTTGTGTTTATTTGGAAACCCATTTTTACCAGTGAGATGCGACTATTCTGAAAAAAATTCATAGGTTAAGTGGGGCTAATGAAACTTTCTTCTGAATTCTTTCCCATGCTCAAGGGCATGATTTGTTGTCAACAGCACAACTTTTGAGTGTATATGATACAATGTTCAAATGTATGAGAAATGTAAATGAATGGTATAGGTGCTTACTGTGTGTCAGAAGCTTTATTTATTTATGGATTTATTTTGTCTTTTTGAGACAGGGTCTCACTTGTGTAGTTCAGACTGGACTTGAGCTCACTTTGTAGCCAGGGCTGGTCTCAAACTCGCAACAATCCTCCTGCCTCAGCCTCCTGAGTGCTGGGATTACAGGCGTGTGCCACCTTGCCCGGCTGTGTTAGATGCTTTATGCTCCTACTAATCATTTAATTTCCCCAGGAATCTCCAATAATTGGTATTAATTTTCCCATTTTTCAGGTAAGCAAGCAAGGGTCAAAGAAGTTCTGACTTCCTGGGCCCTGGGTCCCACATCCAGAAAGTGCCTCAGAATTAAATTCGGGTATATCTGACTGTAAAGCCTCTGCCGTGTCCCCTGGGGCAAGCCACCTTCTTTTAGGCATGCTTGCACTTAGATGTCCTAGTCAGTGGGTATGTTTTTAAAGCAAAAAATACACTGAAGTGGATGTGCCCAGGGGAACTGATCAATTCTGATCATTCCTGGGGGAAGATGATACACAGCCAATAGAGTCAGCTTACTGGGGACTGTGGTTAAAAAAAAGTCCAGATGGAATTTTCTAGCAGTTCCCATCATCTCATTTGCTTGTCTCAAAATTTACTCATGTATTTAGAAACTCAAATTGCCTAGGAGTCAATAGAAATAATCTCTAAGAGATGCTTTACTCCAGGATTTTATTATTTTACAAATTCTGACACCTTGAATTGTCCAAGCTATTCTTTGGAAGAGTGAAGATGTGTACAAGCAGAGCCACGATTTCCAAGATTAGAATTTCGGGCGCGGGCACACTCATATCTAAGAATGAACGCCTTCTAGGATGATTCAGGCTGAATGACTTTTGAGAAATAGTGTTTATTACATTTTGTTGTATGTCAAGCACTTCCCTTTTGTTATCAAGTTTAAATCTGGCAACCGAATCTATCAAAGCTAACTTTGATCTTTAAACAACCTATGAAAAACCCCACGTTTATCACTGGTACCTACTGAGGTGTTGTTGAGATAGGTAAATATCCTTTCATCCATGCATCAAAAAACTGGATTGGTTGGAGATGTGGGACATGCAGAACAAAAACTAGGACACCCCTCTGGGAGAATTTCAGAGAAGACCCAAGTAAGCAGCAAAGCAAACATTTCACTGCTGTGGTAAGATACATCCAGGCCCAGACCAGAACATTGAGGGGCTAGCCAGCCACCAGAGGGGTGGAAGATGAGAGGCATTTGGGGAGATGTTAAGAAAGAAGGTAAATCCAGGAGGGGGAACAGCCAAAGACTAGAAGAAGCAACCAGAAAAGGTAACCAACAGTTATGATTTTCCTAAGCCATAACTATCAGTCCCCCTCTCTGATATCAATGATACAGAATGGCATCAACAGTTTCCTTTCTGAATATGAAGGACGAAAATGAAATACAGAGCTGGGGATACAGCTCAGCGGCACAGCGCCTGCCTGGCGAGCTCAAGGTCCTGAGTTCGATTCCCGGTACAAAAAAAATGAAATACATTTTCTGTAATGCAAGGATTGGTCATACATAAGTTAGTCCTAAAATTAATCCTGAACTCAAAAAGCTAAAGGGAAAGTGGAACAAAAGAATCAGCTTCTGGGAGCGGGAGTGCACTCCTGGAGAGGAGGTGACAGTGCCCGAAGTAGTCAACAGGTGGAGCTGGGGGGCTGCTAACCGCTTTGCCTTCAGCAGGGGGCGGGGCGTCGTGCGGAGCACTCAACTTCCTGTGGCTGCGGGAATCAATGCCATCGGTGACATGCTAATCAAACATACACATGCACCACACACAGCCCCATAAACGAGGTCAGAGAAATTCGTTCTCAGCCTTAGTAATGCGTGGGCAGCTGACGCATGATGATGGGTACAGATCCTGGGGAGGTTCTGACGCAGCCCAGGGCAAAACCAACCCCTTTCAACCTTCAGTCTGACGATCTGTGTCATCAAGAACTAGAGGCCAGACCTTAGGGGCTGTACGCTTTGGAAGACACAGGAAATTTGTCCCTTTTATTGGATTTATTTTTTTTCTCCTTACATTTGTTGCAGTTATAGGTGATCTCATCTCTGCAGAATAGGATTTTCTCTAACAAAGAAAGTATTTTTGTCCATAAACGGAAAGAAAAATCAGCTAAAACTGTCCCCACTGTGGAGTCTGACAAAGCTACAGTGAACTTGGCCCTTAGAGAACTGGCCAAAAACTGGAGGGAGAGCCATGGCTGGCAGAGAGAGAAAGGACAGCCCCTCTGTTCCGGTGCAGTCTGCGTAGCAGCAGGAGAGGGTTTAAGGTCCACGTGGGCAGGGACCAATTGCTGGATTCGTCATTTCATTATTTGCCCCTGGCAAGGAGCCCAGCACACAGTAATGCTCAATATTTTATTATGAAAGAATGGATGAATGAGTAAACAAATGAATAGTGTCCAAGACTTCAAGTGAAACAGATCTGTATTTAAATTGTGGCTCTTAAACCCTGTCAGTGGTCATGTATCCTGCATGTTATTTGGTCTCCTGTTGGCCACAAGTGTGTCAACAGGAGCCGCTGTACTGCACTTGTAAGAAACACCAGGTTCTCAGTAAATGTTTTGTGCAAAGGAGACTCTATGCCTTAGTTCATTTCACCTGTAAAAGCGACACCATAATCTGTATCAGGAAGAGTTAACAGTTGCAGAGAATAAATGAACACTTAAAAGTCCCTGGCAATAAGAGAAGTACTCAAGAAATACACCAATCACCCCCTTATCTTTTAGAAAGTTTCACTTTCTAAAGTTTCAGCTTTCAAGGTCCACAGTGCTCTGAAAATGTTAAATGGAAAATTCCTGAAATAAACAATTTATAAGTTTTCAAGTGTGTGCCATTCTGAGCAGAATGATGAAATCTCAGCCACTCTACCTGGGGTGTGAATCATCCCTTTGTCCAGTACATCCATGCTGGACATGCTACCCACTCAGTCATTTAGCAGCTGGTATAGCTTGTGTCTACATGTCCCCCCAAAGCCTCATCCGGTCATAGGAGGGGCTTTTTCAGAGGTGGCTGGTGTGCGGTATTGGAATTAATTCATGATGCAATGCTACGATCAACAGCACTAGGATTAAGGGTGTGAGTGCTCCCTCCCTGAAGTAGCCTGGATGGGATAAAAGGGATAGAAAGAGTGGTGGGCGTGCCTTGTTGCTTTGCTGCCTTCTGCCTGTCATGAGCTGTTTCTCCTCTGCAATATCTGTCTCCCATGCCACCCCGCTTGGAGCCAGCCAATTATGGACTGAAACCTCTATAAACCATGAGCTAAATAAACCCACAAGTTCAGGGTGAAAACGTTTATTTAGCACTCACACCCTCTCAGAGCCATTCAGGTGGTGGAGTTCCTCACTAGGTAGTGCCTGATCACATTAGCCCAACAACAAGAGAGATGGCAGCTTTCACGTTCAAGATAGTAAGAAGGTATTTGGCTCCAAGGGGCAGATCTGTTCCTATCTCCTTTGCCCAAAGTGGAGCCCTTAAGGAAAACACTGCATTCCAAGCTCTTCTCTTTGAAAAGAGCCACAGCCCAAACTCCAAGTCTCAGGGGCTTTCTTTGTTTGAAAGATACTCCTAAAAGTAATCTTGACCATGATTTCTTTGAATTTTACTTTGGGAAAGATACAGAATGGAGATTTGGGCCTTAGCACTGGGGAATCATACACTTAAATCTATGGGAGATAAATGGTTCCTGAAGCTTCGTGGCTATTCAAAACCCTAAAATCATCTAGAAGCTCCCAGGTACAGACACTGACAGCTGTAGGTTTTGTGAGCTGAGTGAAGACAGTTTTCTTCTCAGGGTGCTTCAGAGCAGCCTTACATGGAGAATTCTTGAAAAGCCACTGAATTTTGTACTTCATACAATGATGAGACAAAGAAAACCCAACAACTATTATGACTACTTGAAGATCCTCTTCTGTCTGGATGGGAGTGGTTTATAAATGCCTTGGAGAGAGAGGCAGTGATGGTATTTTGTATTTCTATGGTGCATTTAGATTTCTTACCAAACAAACTATTATTTATATTCTCTGCTTTTATCTTTAAAACAACCTTGTGGGCTGGGGATATAGCTCAGCAGCACAGTGCCTGCCTAGCAAGTGCAAGGTCCTGAGTTCAATTCCTGGTACAGTGCTTCCCCTCCAAAGTTAGTAAATCAACTTTGTAAATTGCAAGACAATCTAGCACTTTTCATCTCCGTTACCTGTGGGAAAACTGATGTTTGGAAAGTCACATGTGTCATCTGACCTTGCATTCAAATGGAGGCAGACCTGAAATTTGTTTCTGTGGTGCCTTTCGGGGAACCCTGCAGCCTGCCATCTCCCAGCTGAGCTGCACTCAATGAAGGAAGCTGATAATCATGAGAGTAGCAAAGTCCAATAATAGAAACAAGGAGATTATTGCAGCTTACTTTTTCTTATTAGGAAAATGCCTTTTTCAGACGTTTCCATTAACACTTAAAACTTACCTCTGATGCAAGTTGAATTTGAATCTCTTTTGTTTCGAAGTCTAATAATTAGCTTCAATTATATGACCACTATCTCCATAGTTTTGTTTTCTAGAGGTGAAGGAAATCACCTTAGGAAAAGAATCTTCTCCAGAAAAGCACGCGAAGTCATTTCTTACAAGTTGAAATTATTTGGCCTATGATTGACCCATGGGATGGGTATGGGGTGCTTCCTTCCTAAAGTGTGTTTCTTAAAGTTTGTACATATTTACTTGCTTGTGAAGTTTGACACACAGATAATCTAGAGAGTAAAACTGCCTTATGATTAATTCTGCTTTGATTGACATGAATATTGGAATGACTTATTAGCTAGATAACTTGCAAAGTGAAATTATAACTTTTTACTCAGAAATAACACCTCTCACAAAGTCAGCGTCTTCACTCTTGTTTCTGAAGAAAGTTTTAAAAACATTGGCAGTAGGACAATCTCTTCTATCTGGAAAGCATCTGGGTTCTGAAATCACACCGATCTGAGTACATTCATTCATCTCCTGCAACCCGTCCATCTCCTGTCTCTTCATTTATCAAAGCATACATCCAGGGCACCTGCGTGGTGATCTAGGCGTAGACGACAGTGAGTAAAATTCATGGTTCCTGACCTTGTGGAACTTACTTAAAGCCTAGTGAACTTATGCCCCTATGCAAGTTACAGCACTCCCCTGGGCTTCATTCTTAACTATAAATTTTATAATAATGGACACTAAAATAAAGGAAGATATGGTCTTCACAACACTAGTGAAAAAAATAAGAAGTGCCTGGTTCATGGCAGGTGGTCCGTAAATACCAAGATTTACCCTAATTAAATCAAATCCAGCAGCAGAGGGCAGTAGAATCCCTGGTGACCTCCATCATGTTAAATCCTCAGGTTTGGGCCTTACCCTTAAAACTCTACTTGCCAAGCTTATTCTCCTGACCTCCCTTAGCTGGTGACCTCCGCTGGTTTTTCTTAGGGGTCATCTTCTTCCAGCTCTTGGCACTTGACATCACTGGTCAGGGCCTCCAACTTAAAGGGAAGCCCTTTCTTGGTGTTCCCTCCTTTCTCTTTGAATATTCTCCCTGCCTTTGAGCCTGTTTTGCTTTATTTCTTCCTCTCTCTTCCTTCTCTTCCTCTTCATGAGTACAGTATCAGTGTACCTGGTGCCCATGACTTCTGTGCCCACTGCGATCTTTGCTCTGTTCTCCAGCCCCAGCTGCGCAGCATCCAGGCGGAAGTCTGTGGCCTTTTCTCCTTTTATACTGCCAGCAGGACAGTTCCAGATCTGATCCTACCATCTCTTCCTCAAAGGACCCTGCTCCTCTTCCTTTTCTGTTTCTATTCATTAGTCTGTTTGGAAAACTTGGACTCTCCTAGGACTCTCCCTGCCCCTCACTTTCCACATTCAAACAATTACCTATTGTTGATTTGTCCCCTTTCCCAGAAAAGTCCCTGATTTCCCTTCCCCGTCGTCCCGTGTGGCCTCTTCCTCACACTACAGCATTCTTCTGAAGTGGCCTCTGCCCTGCCCTTCTCCGTCCCATCTCATTCCACCCCAGGAGACTCAGTTGTGTTCCTGGAGCACAGCTCTGCTGCCCTTACTTCCCTGCTCAGAAACACTCCGTGACTTCCAAAGCGTCAGTCTGGCATGTCAGCAGCTGCACAGGCTGACCTCGGCTAACATTTCTGCCTTATCTCTGACGAGCCCTCTAACCTCTTTCCCACACTCAGACAACTTGCAGTCCAGAGCTGGAGCCCCACACCACTGATAAACACACAGACATACATTTGGGAATGAAGAGAGGGGCTCTGAATGGAAAATGAGAAGATGGTATCAAGAACAGAAACAGAGTCTGGCCTGGCACATTCCAGGAGCTGAGGAGAGGTCAGAGAGGTGTGAACACGGGGCGGGGCATGCGCTTGAGATTCAGAGAGGAGGCGCAGCTTCACAGAAGTCACTTGGTAGATTTTGGTCTTTGTCCTAAGAGTGAGGGAAAGCCGTTGGAGGTTTTAGCTGTGGTGGATGGGTCGGATTTGCATGTTTAGAAGCTGACCCTATGGCAGATAACTCCCTATAAGGAGCACGCTCTCTTTACTCTTGTAGCCCTTGGATTGCTGGGACAATGTCTTCTAAAACAAACCCTCCACAAGGAGCCACTAAATGAATGTGTGGGCCAAAGCAGACATAAAGGAAAAAGTGAGTTGAAGGGAGAGAGGGACACCAGTGAAACTGACTGGAGGGAGGCGAAAACCTCTTGAGAGCCAGATGCACAGACAGAACAATGACATAGTTTTACACACTCTACACGTGGGCCATCATTTCACAACTGTCACTGCAAGAAGTAAATCCCTGTTGGAATCTGGCTTTAGACTTGGTTTCAGATGCTGTGAGTTACACAACTCAAATCTCATTGATTTGCTCTCAGACTCGGTACAAATCTTGTCTGTTTGTTTTCCATGTTTTTCTTTCATGCCTGCATGTTCCTTTCATAGGCCTCCTATTATTTTCTGTTTTGTAATAAAAGTCCCAGAAAACAGAGACCAGATCTTTTAACTTGCCGTTAGTGGGAAAAGCAGCAGCTGAGACGCTGGTGCTCTGTGGGGACTTTCCGAGTCAGTGTAATACAGGAGGGTGGGATGAGGGCCCTGGGGGTTGAAAGCGGATGAAGAATAGAGGAACAAGGCTTCTGTCTTTTGCATTTCTTCCTTCATCTAGTGCACAGGCTATTGAGCATCTAAAAGTATTCCAACATGGAGAAATAGCTTTCATGTGAATGGGGTGCCGTGGTGCAAATGCAGGCTCTGGAGCCAACATGCCTAGGTTAATTTTGGGCTGTATCACATCCTAGCTGTGGGACTTCGGACAATTGACTTATCCTCTTCATACCTTGGTTTTCCCATCTGTAGAATGGATGCTGGAACTGCCTATGTCAAGTGGTAGTTTGGAAATCAAACAAGGAAAGCGCTCAGCGCAGGCCCAGGTCACAGTGAGCACTCAGCCCTTGCCTGCTGCTTTGATTATTTCCACTCCGAGGCAGATTATCTGTACTTCCTCCAGTCTCCAGATCCTTTGTTGTGAATGATTTGAAATTGCAGTTATGAAGTTTGATGCATATTTTTTTCATTTATTCTTTGAACAGACTTTATTTTGATGGTCCACAGAAATGTAATTAGTATCCTGCAAATATTTTGGTCAGGACTAAAAGCTGCATCCAACATTTAGCCCAAAGAACAAAACATAAGAGTCATCACGTTTTGCGAGCTGAATGTGAGAGCTCTGTGGGCAAATTCTCCTAACGAGTGAGAAATTGTGAATAAACAGTAATTATGTAGCAAAACCCTAACAGCTGCAGGGAGGAGGGAAACAGAGCCTGGAGGTTTGTGTACGTGTAGGCTGTAACCTGGGAAGAGTGATTTATTATCTGGGACAAGCAAAACATCAGCTCTGAGCATGTCGGTGTAGGAAATCCGGGGACTTTACATGATTTCATAGCATTTCAGGACCGTTATTGTCACAGTGTTTCCTTTTCAAAAGTGGATGTGACACTGTCCAGCTGTAGTTTATTGGTATAATGTAAAGTGATGGTAAAACATTTTATATATATATATATATATATATATATATATATATATATATAATTCAGATTATAAACAGAACTTCCAGTCATTTCCTAGTCCAAATAGAGTAGCAGTTTTCATTCCTTTTATTTAACAAGTAAGTTTGGAAAGGATGTCAACACTCTGAGTAAATGGTGAGAGAGCAGGAGCCAAAGGAGGAGCGGAAAAGGAAAGATGAGGTACGTGAAGGGGTAAGAGATAAGGAAACAGTATGTTTGGAGGCCAGTAAGTGTGAAGATGCAGTGCAGCTTTGCATGTCTCTATTGCGTATTTTAGGTCCAAGCTTTCCTTATTAAAATTTCACCCAAGGGTTGAGAATATAGCTCAGCAGCAGGATGCTTGCCCAGCATATGTAAGGCCCTAAGTTCAATCCCAAAAATGGAAAGAAAAAAAATCACCCAAGGAGGTATCAAGGTGACTTCTAGTAGGCTGGAGTGAAGCTCAGTGGTAGACCATTTACCTTGCACGGGCAAGGTTCTGGGTTCCATCTCCAGCACTAGAAAAGAAGAAAAATAACTCAGGTCAGAGCCCGAGTTATCTTTGCATAAGGTCAACATGGCCCACTTCAACTGGTTCCAAGTCTGGGAACCTTTCCCATCCATGGGCAGGTAAGGATTTTCACATGCTGGTGGCCCAAGCATCCTCCCTATGTAGTTCATTCCTGTTATTCATACTTGTAGAACTGGGGAGTTCATAATATGCCCCTTTCTATCTGTGCACTATAGATACAGTATATGTCAGAGTCAACCAGAGCCACAAAACATGTGTAGGGTAAGAGGGTCTCCAATGGGGAAGAGTCACTGAAATCGCAGGCATGAGGACACGTGCCCTTAAAGAGATTTGTTGCACGCTGCTTTTCTTTAAGAACCCACTTCATGCATGTGTCCCTGTTTTCGTACAACTCTGAGGGAACTGGCCCTTGACCTAGTGTACTCATTCACTAAGAATTCACACAGGCCGAATTGGACAATCGCTCCATGTGGTTCCAATTAGTCTTCAAGAGCAATCTTTTTATTTTTAATTTGACAAATGATTGCTCCTCATAAACATTTATAGAAAATAAATGAATGGATGGTTCCTACTCTCCTACAGTTTAGGTGGGGAGGGTGTGAAGCAGTGAAACAGACACTTGTGCAGTGTTAGGCTATAACACTGTGTTTCTTCTAAGATCAGTAGTGTGCTGGAGTTTCACTCGCTTGCTGCTTTGGAGTTGGATCAAGACTAAACTCAGAGACAAGAGATTTCAGGAGAGTCCAAGCTTCCCGTTCTTAGCCCTTTACCCTACGTTATACATCACTCCAGGGCTGGCATTTTGACCCCAACTGCCTGAGACAGTGAAAAGTTATGGCCACTGGTAGGCCAAGTGGAGAAGGTGTGTGGGCTAAACCTGTACTGTCCGGGCTCAACATATGAACCAAAAGATGTTTGCACCAAGCCATTATCCAGGAAGAACTGTGCAGCAAGCTGGGTTGTGGAATTCATAGGTCTGATTTACTCCTGTTTATAACAGCAAAAACAGGTTGAGTGAACCTGGTTCAGACTTACAGTTTGTTGAATCCTTGCCCAGCTAGAATCATGTGCCTGTCATATTTGCTCAGCTCTTATTACTGAGATGGCACCAAAGTTTTACAGTACAGAGTGTTTTTCATGCGTTCCTCAAAGCAATGGACTTTAGGTATCCACGCATTTGGATGGAAGATTTCCAATGTAGGTACAGGAGGAATACCAGACAGGTGTCTTTTATTGAAAAGAAAATGATGAATTGTGATTAGCAACAGACAAAGCTAGCCACATTAGTTGTCTTTAAGCTTTCCTTTTCTGTGATATTCTTGACTGACCTATTAAATAACTACAATGCATTCTGAAGCCAGGAAATTGATTGATGCAACACCATTCACTAAACTTCAAATTTCAAAAGTTTTTGCATCACTCATATTTGTAGAATCTCTGTGTATATTTGCGCTGACATGGATCACATATATAGATTCATGTGACTGCCTCCACAGTTAATACATAGGATTGTCCCACTGCCACAAAAGGACTCCCTCATGCTGCCTCTGTAGTCACATCGTCCCCGCAGTTCTTTTACTGATCTGTTCTCCATCTCTAAAATGTTGCAATCTGCAGAATTTTATACAAAAAGATCTGCACAATCCATGTCACCTTCAGAGATTGATTCTTCCCCCCTTCCACAACACACACACACACACACACACACACACACACACACTCAATATGATTATCTTAAGACCCAGCCAAGTTGTGTGCACCAATAGTCTTATTTCTTTTTATTGCTAAGCCATGTTCCATTGTTCAGATGCACCAGAGGTTGTTAATCATTTGCCCACTGAAGGATATGGTATTTAGGTTGTTTCTAGCTTTTGCTATCTCATAAAGTTGCATGGACATCCTGTTCAAGTGTTTGTGTCAACAGAAGTTTTCATTTCTGTAGAATAAATTCCCAGCAATGATTGGATGATTGCTGAAGTCCACAGGAATTCATTTTCT
>PVLD010032827.1:0-14236 GCA_004027595.1 Dinomys branickii
TCTCCACATGTTCTTACATATTTTGGAAGTCTATGTATCAGAGTTATGAACTGTCTCGCATCTCTCTCAGTACTGCAAAACGAGAGGAATTGTGGGGTGAGTTCTGGAGAAGACCGGAGTACAGTCACCCTGCACGTGGAAGATACATCTGACGTCTTCATCAGTCAGGAAAGGGCTGTATTTAGACATCGCTAGAAAGAAGACGTTCTTCTGGCCTTAAGTGAAATGCATGCAATATTGCCTCGTGAATTGCGATGCTTGGCATATTTCCCTTTTCCTCTCTATTCTGGAATACATTCTTTCTTTACAAAATCACAATAATGATCTTCTCTTTCCTCTAGACATCCTATATTGCCCTCCTCATTTTTCCTCAGGAACCTAACTTGCATAGGCATATGCCCATTTTGTCTTCCTTTGTGGATTCTGCCATGAATTTCCCCTTGAGAGTACAAAGCCACCGATTAAAAGAGAAAGTACACTGAAGGTTCTGGGTCTGTCACCAACTTCTACATAGAGGGATGCTTTATCCTCGTGATGAATATGTTTAGACTTGCTGCAATGTCATTACAATGATTTAACACTGTAGCTGTGGCTAAAATAATAGAAGGCAGAATCCATTTTATTCAGGGTGACTGCAAGAAAAAAACTGCCCTGTCTGGACATCTTGCTTCATTTTTCTTTATGCAGATGTCTATCTATTTCTACTGACATCTGCTGTTGCTGTGGTTGTTTGGTTGTTTGAATGTATTGTCAGAGCTGAAAAAGACCTTTTTTTTCCCACGGAAGATCCATCCTACTACTGAAACAAAACTGTTTCCTAGGTTTATGCATTTTAGGAACAGGAAATCCTCCCAACTTCAGGTACGTCCTTTACTCTTTGGGCAATGGACAGCTCTGTGAGGACAGGTGGGTCTGAATGTATCTCTTTTCTGTCTGCTCAGAGGTAAGAGCTTCTGAACCAGCAAGGCCTCTGAGTTCTATGCCTGCCTGGCTCGGACTTGTAAGGGAAATCACAGAAAATCTCAAGTGTAGTTGTATCAACCCTTTTCTAAGAGTGAGTGTTCCATGTTACAATTCCTTCTCATCACATCCTGTCTCTTGACTTTATGACTAGAAGTGCCTCACTATCTCTGTGAGTGAGGAACACGCTTATATCAGTGCTACCTAGACCTTGTCCTTAGAGAGCAGACACAGTAGAAACATTTCATTGTATGCAACATTCCCTGCTGACACCTGCGGATTTTCCTTTACGTAGAAGTGAGGAGTGCTAAGGTGATCTGCACACAGTTGTACTTGAAGAAGTGAAGTAGAAAGCGAGTGTGAAGTGCTCAGGCAGGCGGAAGGGGCTGCACTTCAGCTGGCATCTCTCAAACACTGCCTGAGGTCATAGACCCCAAGTGGAGGATGCCTCTATCTGTTGATTCATCAATAGGCTCTACTTTGCATGTGAAATGATCTGTGTGCCTTGCTTTCCTTTGCTGTTCCTCCGCTTGTGATGGAAGTGGTTTAGGAGCAGAGGAACCTGTACATTTTTTATAAATCTAGCTGTTATTTTGATGGCTTAGGCTTAGTCCCTTTTAAATATTATGACCCTAGCATTCTTTGCTTACTGCTTCCTTTTACAATATAGTTTGCTTTATATAATATTATATATTATATGCAAAAGCTCTATGAGTTGGCTCCGTACTCTCACCTTGATCTGAAATTCTCTATGTAAGTACTTCTTTTTTCCTATCTGCAATTTGTTGATTTGTTACATATGTACCAGAATTAGAGAACTGAAAAGCAAGGCCTGAGGAACCCAGACTAGGGGTAGAGTGCAATGAGCTGCCCACTGAGCTCACATCAACCTCCCAGAGTCAGACCTCACTGCACAACCTGCAGCCCTCCACACACGAGTCTGTCTGTAAGACAGGGTAAGCAGACTCAGGGAACAGGGCTTCTGAAGAGAGAGCCCTGTTGGTGCCACATCCTGTCTGTTACTGTTTCTGTGTTCAGGGCTGAGGATTCTTCGATGTCCTAGAGTTGGGAGTGCTGCTAGGTGTCATTGCACGAGGCAGTGCTGGGGAGAGAACATCATCTTGTAACTAGAATCTACACACGTACACAACTGGAGAAACCAGGACTCAAGTAAGGAGCGATTGATACAGCTAGCTGGAAGACCACTGCAGCCCATAGTAAAAACATCGTTCATGGTGCACAGGAAAGGAAATGTCTGCATGAGTCCTGATTTTGCATCTCTCATGAAACACGACCATTTGGCACTGTGTGAATATGCTTTCTATGGAGTAATCATCAGGCTTTTTTGGAACAAAAACAGATGCACACTGCCTTTTTCATTCTAAGGAATTCATCTACCTTGAATGGTGTAACAAATCCCGAAAAAATACAAAAACCCCACAGACCTAAGGGAGGTTGATTTTCTATGTTAAGAAACTGAGGAAATTGCAGGCCAGGATCAGGGAAACATTTATGTTCCTAAAAAAAAGAACAATATTTATCTTTGTTGGTGTGTGTGTGTCTTTTTCAGACAAGGTTTCCCTTTGCACTTCAGGCTGGCCTTGAGCTAACATTGTAGCACAGGCTGCTCTCAAACTTGCAGTGATTCTCCTGCCTCAGCCTCTCAAGCGCTGGGTGTACACGACCACACCTAGAAAGAACAATATTTCTATGTGAAAAAACATTGTATATGTGTGTATCAGCACATATATGTATGTATGTATGTGTGTGTGTGCGTGCATATATGTGTGTGTGTGTGTGTGTGTGTGTGTGTGTGTGTGTGTATAAATATGTATAAACTGCTGTCTTCGGGCTACAGATATTTTCTGTTGGACCGATAAATTCCAACTTTGGATTAACATAGATCAGATTAACTGGGAAAAATGAACTTTTATTGTAAAACTATTAACTTAGCCTCCAAAATAAAAGAAATGAACATCAAAAATAGAATTAAAAGTGCAAAAAGCATTTAGGAAATGAAGATTGTATTCCACATTTAAAAGGAATACATAATAACAAGGTCTTCAGAGAGCCACAGGTCCAAGGTTCCCCCAGACTCAGCTCAGCCTTTTCGGCAGCAGCCGCATCGTCCCTGGCCCTCCTGCGTGCTCTGTTGTCCACTCTGGTGCTGTCCTGCTATGGGCCTGCTGGCTCTCTGGGCTCTGACCTTCCTCAGAACTCTGCTTTGCTTAGTGGGAAGATGTTTGTGTTTCTGGGCCAGACGAGAAAAATGCCCCTATCCTTGTGTCTGAAGGACACAAGAAACTTTCCATTCCCACAGAAAATGATGACTAGCAAAATGTTACAGAAGACCCAGACCACATCTGTCCTAGAAGGAACTTACAGCTGATTCTCACTCTCGTCATCACAGAGCTCTCATGCTGCCTGGAATACGACCATCCTGGACAAGCTTTGCCTTGTGCTCCATCACCAGCTGAAAGTCAGGAAGACCTGCTTGGTGCAGGTAATGGAGAGCAAGAATTTTTCCTGGCAATTCAGAACCCAATCCTGGCCTTGTGCAGGCACTTCCTGGGCATCCTCTTGTACTTGGAAGAAAAGAAGTATAGTGACTGTGCTTGGGAATTTGGCAGGCAAGAAATCAGGGGAACTTTCTCTTCCTCAGAATATTTCCAAGAAAGGATAAGAAGGATATGGATGTGCTACCATCCTGAGATGATTCTTATTGACTAATCTGACGTATCACACTTGTACCCATGTCTTTGGATATGTCAAGAGGGTTTTAATTATGGTTAGGCTCAGAATTTTACAGTTATGTAAAAGAACACCTTACCAGTAATGTCAGGAAAGTATATTTTACAGACACTTTCGTCTAGGAGTGTCAGTATTTAAAAGAGGACAGTCTTACTGTTGCTTATTCATATTTATCCATTCATGCATCTTGTCATATTTATAATATTCATATAAATCCTGGCATCCAGTTTTCTGCAGCAATAAAATTTATAAAATGTGTTTATGTTTCTATTTAATCATGTTATATTCTTAGTTAAAAATTATTTAGAAGAAAGCTTCTTCAATTTCTTTACTAACTCAAAACCCAAGTCCATACACTGTTTTTTAAACCAAAGTGGCTGTAATTTTGGTTTAGTTGTGCATTCATTACAATCCCATCATGTGCGTAATGAGAGCACCAACATACTATATTACAAAACTTTTGTCAAGAAATACAGGTGAAAGAAGCTAGCACAATTCTGGTTCTAATTAAACTTTCATTTTTGAAAGGAAGAAACCTGGAAGTTAAACTATGCAATTTAACTTATAGGAAATGTACAAAAGGAATAATAGAAAAATGACATTCATCCACTGAAATTTTATATACACATATGCTGAAATGGAAAAGGAAACACTAAGTGTCCTTTCTAAGTTATGTGGGAAACAAGAAAGTACAGAGGTCCCATTGGCAGTTGGGTGTACAGGTATATATATATATATATATATATATATATATATATACATATATATATATATTATCCCATGCATATTATCAGAAGACAATAGTGCAATGAAACTGGAAATAAATGAAAAAGAAATGCAAAAACTCCATATACACTTGGAAAATAAATAACATCCTCGTGAACAACCAGTGGGTCACTGAAGAAATTAAAGTAGAAATTGAATACTATCTATAATCAAATGCAAATGCAGATACAAGCTACAAACCAGGGAAGTGCATTGAAAGCAGTTATAGGAAGGAAATTTATAGCAGTGGATTCCCACATCAGGAAAACAGAATGAACACCAATAAGCAACTTTATGTTATACCTCAAACTCCTGCAAAAACAAGAGCAAATTAATCTCAAAGCCCTGAGAAGCGAGGTAATTATAAAGATCAGAGGAGAAATTGAAGCAATGAATACTAAGAAAACAATACAAAGAATCAATGAATTGAAGAGTTGGTTCCTTGAAAGAAGAAAGAAAATTGACAAACTCCTAGTCAACCTTAGGGAAAAAAAGCAAAGAAAAAGCTCAAATCCATGCAATAAGAAATGAAAGGAGTGATATCTTTACAGATCCTGTGGAAATTCAGAAGATCATCAATACTTACTTTAAAAATCTTTACTCCCATAGGACAGAAAATGCAGAAGAAATGGACAGATTGCTAGATACATGTGAATTATCAAAGCTGAACCAAAACGATATAAAAATCTTGAATAACCCAATATCAGCCAACGAATTTGAAAATGTAATAAAAACTCAAATCCATGTTTTTGTAAAAAAAACTCACAACAAAAGAAGCCCAGGTCCTGATGGTTTTATAGCTGAATTCTAAAAGAAATTTAGAGAAGATCCAAACTGTTTGAAGAACTAGAAAGGGAAGAAATTTCCCCCAATAATTCCTGCAAGTAAGTATTCCCCTGATACCAAAACCAGAAAACAACTAACAAAAAAAGTAAACTATAAGCCAATCTCCCTAATGAACATAGATGAAAAAATTCTCAAAAATATACTAGCTATTAGAATACAGAAAACACCAATATAATACACCATGATCAATTGGGATTCATCCCATGAATGCAGGGATGGTTTAATATATGCAAATGAATCAATGTAACAGACCATATCAACAGAGCTCAAGACAAAATCACGTCATCATCTCAATAGATGCAGGAAAAGCTTTTGATAAAGTCCAACAATTATTCATGGTATAAAAGCCATACAGAAAATTAGCACAGATGGACTTTAGCTTATTCTGATAAATGCTATCTACGAGAAACCAACAGCCAACATCATACTAAATGGACAAATACTGAAAGCTTTCACTTTAAAATGAGGAACAAGACAAGGACGTCCACTGTCACTACCCCTATTCAACATAGTTCTGGAGACACTAGCCAAAGCTATTAGACAAGAGAGACGAATAAAAGGAATAAGGATAGGAGAGGAAGAGGTGATATTATATTTATTCATGGATAACATGATACTCCACATAGAAGACCCCCAAAACACCACCAAATGTCTCCTAGAATTAAGCAACAAACTGAGTGGCATAGCTGGATACAAACTCAACTCTCAAAAATCATTAGCATTCCTATACACAAACCAAATACATAGTGAGAGAGAAATAAGGGAAACCATTCCTTTCACAATAGCATCCAAATAATTGAAATACTTACGAATTAATCTAACAAAAGAAGTAAAAGAACTCTACAGCGAAAATTACAGTACTCTGAAAAAAGTCATTGAAGAAGATTTCAAGAAATGGAAAGATATTCCTTCCTCGTGGATAGGAAGAACAAGCACTGTGAAAATGCCCATACTCCCCAAATCATCATACTGATTCAATGCAATTCCAATGAAAATACCACTGGTATGCCCCATAGACCTAGAGAAAACATTCCTAAAATTTATCTGGAACCAGAAGAGACCCAGAATAACAAAACCAATCTTGGAAACAAAGGAACAATGCAGAGGTATCACGGTCCCAAATTTGAATTTATACTACAAAGCTACTGTGATAAAATTAGCATGGCATTGGCAAAAACAAAACAAAACAAAACAAAACAAAAAAACAGACCTGGAGATCAGTGGAACAGAGTACAAGAGGCAGACACAACCACAAAGACACTCAGCCACCTTATCTTTAGCAAGGGAACAAAACATGCTTACTAGAAGAAAGACAGTCTCTTTAATATGTGCTACTGGAAAAATTGGCTTTCCATGGCCAAAACATTAACTGGACCCAAGCCTATCACCATGCACCAAAATAAAGTCAAAATGGATTGAAGATTTAAACATTAAAACAGAAACACAGGACCTAACAGAAGAGAAAGTAGCTGGAAGTCTTGAAGACATAGGGGTTTTAGAGGGTTCATGAACGAAGAACAAACTGCACAGGAAATGCTTCAAAGAATCAACAACTGGGATCTCATGTTATTGAAAAGATTTTGCACATCAGAAGAAATCAGCAACTGGGTGAGCAGAAAACCCATGAATTGGAAAAAAATTTTAGCCAATTGTCTCTCAGACAAAGGACTGCTGTCTAGAACATATAAAAATTTTTTTAAAAATCAAGCCCCCAAAATTCAAAGACCCAATACAAAAATGGGTATCTGAGATGAATACACACTTCTCACGTGACAGAATACAAATGGCAAAAAATACATGCAAATATGTTCAATATCATCAGTCATTCAAGAAATGAAAATTAAAAAAAAAAAGAAATGAAAATTAAAATAACACGGATATTTTGTCTTACTGTTGAAAGAATTGCTATCATCAAAAAATCAACATATAACAAATGCTGGAGGGTTTCTCCACTGTTGGTGTGAGTGTAGATTGGTGAAACCACTTTGAAAATCAGTCTGGAGATTCCTCAGTAAACTAGGCTTAGAGATCCCATTCAATCCAGCTATTCCTCTTCTGGGTAATTTTCAGATGAACAGAAAACATCATACCACAGCGATACATGTGCATCCATGTTTATAGCAACACAATTTGTCATAGTTAAATCTTGGAAACAATCTAAATGCGCATCAACTGAGGAATGGATAAAAGAGAGGTGGTATGTTTATACATGGAGTATTACTCAGCTATAAAGACAGATAAACCACTAAAGGCTTTAATAGGTGAATGGATGCAACAGAGACCATCCTGAGTAGTGAAATAAATCAGATTCAGATATGTAAACTTCATATTTCCTTCCTACTAAAAAAACCTGAAAGAAGAAATAAAATGTGAAAGGTACAGTACATATTGTGAAAGGGAAAAGCAATTGCTCAAGTAGGAAGGAGCAACTGGGATATTGGAGGGGAGAGGAGAAAGAAGGAAGAGGGAAAATATGTATATATATACACAGGATAGCTAGGATAATTGTACTACTACTATCTTTTGGTTTATTGAAAGGTACTGTCTTTGTTGAATCAATCTTGCATGCTTGTATCTGGTAAAATGTGGAACCATTTTGAAGATGACATTATGTAATACAGCAACCATTCTTAGTATCTATCACCATGTTTTAAAATTCTGTATCATTTTTATTGTTCTCCATGCTGTATTGCTCATGTATTTGTTTTTGTTACTTTGGGGTTTTTTTTACAATGAAAAAAAAATTTAGATGTACAATAGGGATAGGTGGAATAGGTGTATTGCTGATATCTGTGGTTTATTGAACGGAACATTCAGTGCTTAAAATTTTCTTTTCTCATGACCAATTCTGCACACTCGAATTTGGTAATCAGAATGACCGATCTGAAAACAACAATGTGCAGTATAAGAATCATTGTTGAACTCCTACAATCTTGAATAGTGAAGCTCCACATCATTTTCAATGTTTTCTTTTTTATTACTTGTTGCTGTCTTTGATTGTTTGATCAATCTTACATTCTTATGTCTGGTGGACTGAGCAACTTCGTTGAAGGGAACAATATGTAATGGAGCAACCGTTGTTAATTCCTATCATTTTGTTTTGATGTGATGTATCATTTTTGTTGTTTTGATTTTTGTCATTATTGTTATCTTGTTAGTTTTTTAAATTTTTAAAATAAAAATATTTCCGATAGGATCCCGGCTCTTCTCTTTCTTTGCTACTTCCATTCCAAAGCCCAATTTAATGTTTCCAACTTGTTGCATTAATTATTTAAGGATTGAATTGGGTCTCACTTTACTCACTTTCCATTGCTAGTTGGACATCTGAACTTACAGTTTTTTAGGTAAACTGTTGCTGGAGTTTCCCAACAGTCCCTGAGGGCTCAGCGACGGGGATGGTCATGTGGGGGGAAATGTAGACTGAGAAAAAGACTTAAGCACGATCCCGATGTCTTCTTACCTTTAAAGAGAGCATGGAGAAGAGTCACAAATAAACAGTGAAAAGCACCTTATACTAGTGGGACAGACACAGAAAAAGGCACTAGATCTCTGGGAATGTTCCCTGGAGAAGGAAAAACGCACCAAACACAGTTCAAACTGTTGGCTCAGGACTGTCATGTTTTCAGTTTTACTTTGCTATTTCAGTACTAAACTTACGATGAAAGAGAAAGTGATTCAGAAGCAACACAGGCCCCCCAAAATTTTATATAAAAATGTATAAAATTTATAGGACTCTGAAACCAGTTTGTAAAAGCAGGCTAATTTTATTCAGCATCACATCCTGGATTTCACTGCCCCATAGTTTCACTGTGAGAGAGGCGGTGACAAGCTTAGAAACACAAGTGCCACGCGGTGACCCTGGGCAGAGCTGGAAGTAGAGACAAGCGGAGCCGGTGACTGAAGGGAAAGGGAAAGAGGAGCTCTGCCAAGCCACGTGCTGCTGTCTGGGTGCACAGCGTTTCTCTGTTGCCATATGCCTTGTTCTGCACTTTTAGGAAAGTCATGTATGGGATATCACATCAAGATACTTAATATATCAATTTTAAGTCAGGATATGTGTATTATTTGACAATAATGATTTATCATTATTTTCATTACCGCTACTTTAAATACCAGTAAGCTCCTTTGTTTTTCTTCTTTCCCTAAGCAGAAATGCATAACAATTTCATTTCATGAATTAATTCATTAAACATTTCTCTACAGATGATACAGTGATTCCCAGAATTATGGGATCTAACTAATTACTTATGTCACTGCTACACTGCTTCACTATAGCGGCTTTATTATGCTTTTCATTTGCTGTTACTGCTGGATATGGTGAAAATTACTTTATACGAATCCCCTAACTTTACTGTTTTTTTTAGTATTACAATCTCATGTGTGCATAAAAATAACCAAATTTACATTGACATAATGACTGGTATACTTCCCTTATGATAGGAAAGTAGCAAACTGACTCTAAAAATCTTTTCCTCGATATAAACATACTGGGCCAAACAGTTGAAAACACAACAGGAACAATGAAATTCAGAGAGGCTTTTATATCCTTCCAAAGTTAAAGGAGATTTAACAGGTATAACAGAAATCCAGAATATGGAACTAACAAAATCAGCTCTACCTCAGAAAAAGAAGTTTTATATTGACATTTTATTCCACTTGGATGTCCAGGTGAAGAAATCAAAAGCTGTGACCTATGAGAAATTGTGATCTACTAACTGTGGTGAACTGCTTGTATATCACACTGATGAGTTTGTTCTTTAGCAACACCCCAGTGAAGTCAGATCCTAGGGAAAAAGGTTCATTTCCTTCAAGGTGCATAAAAACTAAGTTATTGTATCACTAGAAATGGTCAAACATGTCCATTCCCTTCAATATAAAAGTAGTTACCTTGAAAACCTCTTTGAGTTTAGTTTTTTTAAAGCTTAGAAACTAGAATACTACAAAATATGTGTTAATAATAAATGAAAGATTCAATCCTAGAACAATGCTGCCAGGTTTCACATGTTTAATTTATGTTTTGACCACTTCAATGCCACAGCATTTGGAAATTTCCCCTCACTGAAACCGCACTTCACCCTGGAGGGGATCTGCACTCCCAGGTGGGCTCCATTCCCACCGTGGTCCAGGCTCTCACAAGCTTCTGGGCTTATACTCTCCTTCGTGCCACCATGGACCATCCCTTTTGTTTCCCGTGCCAGAAGCTGCACAGGCACCCCACCCCTAACTCACCCAGTCCATAAAAGTCCTGTTTTCTCCACTGCGTCAAGCTCTGAACTAAACAGGATGCTGCACCTAACCAGCACTGCTGCTTTTGAACAGCCACGGAGCACAGAATGGCTTCTACACTGTTAATGAGAAAAGAAATTGTGACATATAAAAAGTACAGAGTTTGTACAAAATTCAAATTTCACAACCCGTAAATACAGTTTTAGCGGAACACACACACACTGGCACACACCACTACCACCACCTGTCTGATCTCAAGCCCTGAAATCTGTCAGTAAAGGAGGTTTTCCCTAGAAAGATCTCCCTCATTAAGTTTCTAGGTAAGATATAGTACCAAACACAGATCAACAGGTTTCTTGCTTTCTAAGGAAGGTGGAATGTCTCTGGCAAAGCAGAGACAATGAGGCTTCCTTAACAACTTCCACAGACTGAGATTTAGGGAGTGTTGGGCCTGCAGAAATTGGACAGGAAATCTAGGCAAGTATATCTCTCAGGCCACAGAACCAGCTAGAACACCAAATCTCAAAGACCAAGATTAAGAGCAGAGACATGGCTTCCTCCAAATCTTCTTGTTGTCAATCACTTGTTCAAAGGAGCATGCCTGTACCTAGAGGCCAGCTAGGGAATCACAAAACTCACACCGTGCAGATCCATCCACTAATGGCATCAGTGATGCTCTGTCCTACCTTGCCCGCTCACTCAGTGTGGGTAAGATCTTGCAGCCCTGGCTTGGAGAACTGGGAACTTTTCTGCTCTTTAAACAGCTGCAAAGGATCCCCCCTCCAGTATGCCTGAAGGACAGAACCAATTTCTCCTTACCTTGGAAAAGATGGAATACCAGCCAAATCCAGATGACAGAAGCTACCTGACTTTTACTATCAGATGTTGCGGCAAGTCTTCTACCTCTTCAGCACAGGGAGTAACTTTGCTGCTTGGGATGAGGTGGCCCCTGATGGACTCCTTGTCAAGCCTGCTTAGTGTATGGACCAAGTACAGGTGAAGAATAATAGAAACTCCCTTTTGTCCCTCCTTGGGAATTGCTTTCCGTTAGAATTTCCAAGGAATCACCTGCTAACTGAAGGAAAAGGATATACAGGAGAGGTGTTCAGAGGGGAAATTAAGCATCCTTCCTCCTCCTTAACAGCCCTCCAGAAAAAGACAGCAAGAAGAAAGCTGTACTCATAACACCCAATAAACAATGTCATCATTGCCTCCTAAGCCAGAAGGGCAATCTCAGTTCAGATTTTGCAGATTTTGTAGCTAAAAAGCCATGCAAGATCAAATCATGTGATTATTTTAAAAATATTTATCAATACTAAGAGTCATTAAAAACCATGTAGAAAGAACATGGTTTATTTTTTTATATAGTGTTATGATTGAAGGCTCCTATTTATATGGTAAAAATCATGAAGGTCATTTGCAGTTCTCAAAATTGAAACTTTATTTTCTACAACAGTCTTTAAGGTGATACGTTAAAGTTAATATTAACTCCAGAAAAGGATAAACAATAACATTATTAGAACTCCATGTAAATTTGTATTTCCTTCCATCGGTTAAGCTCAATGCAGGAATTCCTGATCAGATCAGCTGTTGTTTGATCTGCCTGCTGGAGTTCAAGGATTTGAGTATTATCTATTTTGTGACCTTGCCGTCCTCAACATATAACTCCAAATTTGTCCTGATACTTGAGTCTAACTGAGTGAATCACATGGAGAGGTTTTCCCTGGCCAAGACGATATGGAAAAATAACTTCCACCCATATTTAATTGGCTTACATATATTCTCATCTGATACCTTGGATCAAAGAAATTGAAAAGGATTTCTATTGGGTGACTCACGGGAAGGACAGCTCTTTAAATGAGAATAGTCTTCATTTGTTCACTATTTGTATGAATGCTATTTTTAATAGGACAAATAACACATTTTGTTTCAGCACACATTTTATAAAATAATTCTGTCCTGAAGTCTAATTTCTAGGAAATGTTTCATTTGTTCACACTTGCATCTTTATCAACCTGTTGCCTTTGGGATTCAACTTCAGGTAATTCTCAAAAGCATATATTAAAGGTCAAACAGGGCCACAAGTTTGGAGGAAACGTCTTGTAAAGTTTAAGCCTTGTCAACTCCTGAGATGAGAAAAGTGTTGTTGGGTGACCTCCTGCAGTTCTTCAAGGATCACTGACACAAAGAGGGTGATGAGTCATTTCTAACCTGGTCTTTGTTTCTCCTCCTTGAATGCTAAGTAAAAGAAAAAATTAGAAATTTGAAGAAAGTGTTCTCAAAATCAAATGTTTTGCCTCTTTTTTCAGAGGCTAAACATGATCTTGCATTAAAGTTTTCCTTGAAATGGCTTGAAAATTTTAATAAGTATCTTTGCATCTATTGCCCACTCCATTCATGTCTAGTGTGTCCATTTACTTAGTTTCAAGTCTGTGTCACTCTTGCCACATTACTTTCCACCTTTGCAAAAGTAGTTTCCCCGAACCCTCTTCTTTACCTTTTTCACCATATTGCCCATTCGTAGGTCCAGTTCCTGAAAGTAAATCTGTTAACTCAGCCCAAACCTACCGGCTTACAAAAAGAAGCCTCACGAAATTGCAAGACAGATGACCAGAGAATTTTTCATCTCCGTCCTCACCCTGCAATGTGCTGGACTCTCTTCTTTCATCTAGAACTGCTTCAGTTTTTCTCTGCCACCCTCAAAGTGAGCTCCTCCATATACCAGCCCTATGCCTGAGCTCCTAGGATTTCTTAGGATTTAGGTTTGTGATTCGTTGTGAGTTAGCCCCTGCCCCAAACATTTTACAAAGGTATTCTGATTTATGAAGATACGTGCTAAAGATGAAAACTATGAAACACAAGTCATTAAAATGGGCCAGCTTAGTAAGTAAGTAACAGGTTTGTCTTAAGCAAAGGAGGCTTTTCAGTGGAGGAGGGTAATGAAAACACATGCTTTAGTCTTTCATGAGAGCATCTAGCCTTCCAGTTACTGGAAAGCCCTGGGATCAGTCTAGAATCAATTCTGTCGTTGTGGCCGCAAGTATCCTCAGAGGGCAGCTAATAGCTGAGGACTCTTTCTCTCATAGTAGAGTGAACAGTGGCTCCACAACCAAGGGTTCACTCTACTAAGTTGCAGGGAGTAGCCTTTGAAATGATCATTTTGTTTTCTTTTTCCCAAATATGACAAGAATACTGATCTTCTGACTTTATCTACGAGAACACTTTTTCCACGTACAGTGCAAATATTGGGCTCTCAGAAATTTCCCTTTATGTGTATAAAATTCTGAGTTGGCTGTTGTGTCTTCCCAGCCTCTCTGTGATGGCAGAATTTCGCGAAGCAGAGAACAAGCCCTGGACTAGGGAATAATTTTCATTGAGCACAGGCCAACTGTATCACAATCCCTTCAGCCATTTTACCTGCTTTACCCCCGACCTTAGGCATCATGTTGCTGTGCTCAATGAACTAAATTATACTGTATTTTGTCAGGAGTTTCTCCAGTAGGCAGTTCCTTTCCTTGTTTCACTTTTTATCGCTGAGACATACTTTCATTTTGTGTTTGTCTCCTGTCATTGTAGTGTGCAAAGCAACAACTTTTGCTTTTTATGAAAAAGGAAATGAGAATGGATATCTGCTATATTGTGGGCTACACAAGACAATCACACAACTCATTCCTTTACATTTATACCC
>PVLD010032828.1:0-14245 GCA_004027595.1 Dinomys branickii
CCTGGCCACTCGACCCTATGTTTCCGCCCTTGGCCCCTCCACGTCTATAGAGATAGAGTCAGATCTGGAATTCACCACGGAAAAAGCGTAAAGAAGAGCGAAGCCTGCCAACAACCGGGAATTTAAAAATAATTAATTAAAAAAAAAAAAACTTACCCCTGTCCGGTTTGTAAAGTAAATGGCCAGCCTTTTGAGACTGCGTAGTCAACAAAGAGGCGGCTCAGACCCAGTGGAGCCTGAGCGAAGTGTCCCCTCGGCCGGAGAAAATCTAACCCCGACTGATGTTTAAATGGGGTCGACCTATTTAATTAGAAAGAGTAACCGTTGACCCGACCCAGACGTGTCTGGATTGGTTGATACGGATAGCGTTCCAAAGCAAACTTTTCTATGATTGGCCAGGAAAGTCAAGCGGGAACCCAGAGGCGGGGCTGGGGGAGGGTAGCAAAGCTGTTACCCAGGTGACGGAGAGACGCGCAGCTCTCTTCAGTCTATTTTCGGAGCCTAGCCAGCGACCAGCGACCGGAAAACTGACTATGGAGGTGAGGAAACGCAAACCTTCAGGAGCGGGAGAAGGGATTCCCTGTCTGTTAGAAAACTCTAGCTACCTACGAGCCTGAGAGGTACCGCCAAAACCCACAAGTAACTCCAAGTAGAGACGAACACTTCCCTCGGTCTCTCAGGATGTGAGTGAGAGATAGGAGGGTTACAGCGTACAAGGAACGGGTGCTGAAGGGCTGGTACTGCAGATAGCCAAGTAGCCTTCTGAACTCTCACTTCCCCCCCCCCCCCCGGTACCGGGGATCGAATAAGGATCATAGCACTTGCCAGGCAGGCGCTTATTCCGCTGAGCTATACTCCCCAGCCCCTCTCACGAGCCCTTTTAATCGTGTTTCTTTCCCACAACAAATGAGCAGCCTGAGAATGTGAACCATGCTTCCTTATAGATAGATTGGACTGCTCCAAGTTGGAGCTGCTACTGTCCCTTTTACATATAGTGGTATCATTTCTCCTAAGCAGCCTATATACGAGGAGGACATAACAGTGGTCAGACAAAAAGAAAAAAAAACTGACCTGCGCCACTTGCTACGTGAACAATGTCCTGTAGCCTGAGAGTTACAGCACAGTCCTGTTTGGTGGTCGACACGGACAATCCCAGAATTCTGAGAGGCTGAGCCAAATGACAACAAGTTCGAGCCAAACCGGGAGAATTTAGTGCTTTAGCGAGACTTTCTCGAAACAAGCAAAAACTATTTGTACAAGTACCTGTCACAGGTGCCTCACCAAGAACTTGTTTGGAGATTTAAATATTCCATGTCACTTGACTACACCTTTCAAAAGGGGGGAACTGAGTCAAAAAAGTTAATCTGAAGAAAGAGTGCAAGGAAGTTGTTTGATCAGAGGGGTTGGGAACTTTTCTCTAAGCGCTTCCGGTTGTGATAGGCATTTAGAACACTGACTAGAGAAGCTGATTTGAGAAAATTGCAAAAGGCTAAAAGAAAATTTGCCACCTCGACCACGTTTTAGGTAGACCTAGAATATGATATTGAGACAAAAACAGAAGAAAATTTATTGTACTGTATAGCTTTTGAGGTTTTTTGTTTTTTGATTTTTTGTTTTTGTTTTTGTTTTTGTTTTTTGAGACAGGATCTTGCCGTGTAATCAGGCTGGACTTGAACCCACTAGGTGGCACAGACTACCCTCTAACTAGGAGATTATAGGCATGGCCCTCCATGCCTGGCTCATGTGTAGCTTTCCATAACTCAGGGTCAGTTCTGTAGAAACTAAGGGTATTTGTCTCCATGTAAACTCAGTTTTCTAGCAGGATATTATTGGATGTGGTGGATGTTTGTACTCCCAGCACTCAGAATGTTGAGGCACTGAGCTCTCTTGAGTCTAGGAGTTCAAAGTCAGCCTGGGAAACAAGATCTTTCAAAAAACAAAACAAAACTCCACTTTTGAAAGAATGATTTAGGTATGGTAGATTCCTTATGAACTCATGGATAAAATAAAGAATAGGCAGTGGAAATATTAAATCAAAAGAGGCTCGTCAGGGGCAGTGGATTGCATCTGTAATCCCAACACCGGGGAGGCTGAGGCGGCTTACATAGTGCGTTGAAATACAGCCTGAGGCATATAGCAGGATCCTGCCTCAAAAAACAAAACAAAACAAAAAACAAAGAACAAAAAAAACCCCAGATACTTTCATTAAATATCTTCCATTAAATATATTTTAAATATGTAATAAGAACCTTGTTAAATTCTGATAGTTATGTGTTGGTATATTTGATGGTAATGAAATTTAAAACATAAAAAGAAAATTTTGGGTATTGTAAAAACACTGAAAATGAATTTTTTTGGCTGAACCTAGGTCCTGTGTATGCTAAAAACACATTCTTCTGCTATAGTATACCCATGTCCCCCACATGAATTATTTTTAATAAGTGAGGAATAATTGATGGGTATGGTTGGCAAAAAAAGCTTTAAAATTTTAAAGGTGGAGGTGGGTGGGAGGAAGGTATTTCAATGCTACAGCACTTGCCTAGTATGCACGAGGCTGTGGGTCCCATTCCCAGCACCACCAAAAAAAGTTTAAAAATTAGCCTGTACCATATGTTATAATTTAATTCAAACAAAGGTAGAGATGGTGTTTACTTTTGTGTCCTTAAAAGAATTTTAATCCAAGCATTGCTAAATAAGGCACCATATAAACTTTTTTGAAGAAATGTCAGACATTTAGAAAACAAGTAGATTTTGAATACTGTGAAATAATTCAGCTATCAGTGGTTAGAATTTTACTTGGAGATATGTTTTTCATCTATTTACTGCACCAAAAGGATAACGTTTGGTGATTCTTTATTACTCTGGTTTTACGTACTAGGTACTGTAATTAATAAAATATCACTTTTGTGAATAATCTCTAATTCAGCATTTTTACTAATTTCACTTAATTAAACTCTATTTTAGCTTAATTAGTTTTCTCTAATTAGTTAAAGTCAAAGAGCAATCCTTACTGACGATATCGGTGAAGGCAAGTAGAAACCATGATTCTAGACAGAGTCTGACATGATTGCAAGGTTACTGATATTGCAGTGCCATGGGCCTGAAGACATCCTAACTGAACCTTTTTTAGTGTCTAAAGGGTTCCACTGTTTTGGTAATGATCTGGTTCTGGAGTATTGGTTGTTTTAGTTAGTGGTGGCAAGACAGAGACTCCAGCTACATTTTGTGAAGACCCTAAGGGTTCAGATTGAGGTGGAAAAAATCAAGAACTCTTTCTGGAAAATGCCACAATTGGCATTGGCTTAATAAAAGAGAATGTGAGGAAGAAAAACAGAGGGCCCAGAAAATTTATTTCATACATAACCAAATCTCAAATAAAAGATATAGCAATGCGTTTGGTTTTCATTGAAACTATTAAGTTTTCCTTAAGTTTATTCTTGGCCTATTTAAATGGTAATGTCACATTCAAATATAGTGACTGTGGCTCCAGAATCTTCATTTTTATACTACTCAAATAGTCTGAGCAAACAATAATATATTCCAAGATACAAAAGCAGGAAACTACAGGCTACGTTTAATAAGCATTCAGCTTTTAACAGAATGCAGAACATGTAAGAGAATAGGAGCTAAGGGCAGAAAATTAGGCTGAGGATATACCTATGCTGAAGAACCTTGGTTGCCAGCTACAAGATGAACTTAAGTGTTTATCAAATTTACAAATAAAACTAAGAACACTGCAGAGTTCATCAAAAGGTCTGTTCCTTTCCTTTTTAAAAATATGTGTCAAAGGAACTTTAATAAATTATTTTAGTAAACATTATTATATTATTTTTAGTGTGTTAGAATTCTAAAAAGCCAGTAGAATCTTCCTTTTTGTTCAACTTAGAATTTTTTATAAAATTCACGTTCTTTATTCTTTTGATATTTTCAAATATTTAATTAGTTATCCAAAAATATGATTCTGTTGTTTCTCAAGATAGAACAACAAACTTGTCAGGATTTAAGTTTTTATTTACATATTATTACATGTGACATAATCAAAGTTTTATTTATTTATTTATGTTTCTTTGAGACAGGGTCTCACTATGCAGTTCCATCTGACCTTGAACTCACTTTGTAGCCCAGGCTGGCCTTGATCTTGTAGCAATCTTCCTGCCTTAGCCTCTTGATACTGGGATTGTAGGTATGCACCACCATGCCTGGCTAGTAAAAGTTATTTTTCCTAAAGTCCTAATTTTATTACTATATTTCTACTCTAATTTAGTCATAGTGTGTAACTATGTCATTTTTATGTCAGCACAAATTAGAAGTCCAACTGAAGCCCAATTCCTGAATTCTTCAGATACATAAAATATTACTAAGAAATGTTATGAATGGTATGTTTAACATGCACAGACAAAATGGTTTGTTTAACACACACTGTAAGCAGTGGTATTCTTTTAAAGTATCACTTTGAGGAGCAAACCTACTTACTCTAGTGGACTTGCTCTTCAAATTACTTTTGAAACTACTCTTTTAGAATTGCCTTGAGATCTATAGCATGTTATTTTGGATACCCTCAAAGAAACAAATCTTTATATTTTGAGAGTAGATCTGATTTAGAAATATATATAGAAATCACTTGAAGACAATTCTGATATGTAATCAAACTGAATGATATCATGATTCTTATTTTCTTGGTGATATACATGAAGGCAATTTCAAAAGAAAATAAAATTCCAGGATCTTTTGAACATTGATAATATATTCTTATGTATAACCCTCCAAGGTAACTATGTTGAAATACCACATTCACATGAATTTAATCATGCCTAATTTATTATTCATCAATTACTGTATTCCAGCTCCAGTTATTAAAAACATTCAATCTACATACAGACAGAGATTCTGACTGCCCACACTGCCCACCTCCCACCTAATGAGAATCAGATCAGAGTTCCTTCCCAAAGAAAATAGTAGGGATTTGGAATTAACCTGTTTTTCCTAAGTCCCGTATCCAGTGCACCCACAGAACCATAACCTTCCTTCATAACCTGCATATCAGGTGTTCAGGTGACACAAGAAAGCCACGATGAAGTGGCTTGTTTTCTCTTTTCTCTGAGCTCTGCTATATTCTGAATTTACTTCATCTAGCTGCAAACTCCCCCATAATTCTCACCAAGACCTCACTTTCTGTATGTCTATCTATGATCCAGGGTCCTAGATGGCCCTAAATATGCCCCCATGTAACCATGCTTGTTCATCCTTTCTGCCTTGAAACTTGGCTCATGTTGAGAAACTCCTACTGCCATGTTTCTGGCAATCAGATAAGATCACATGAGTAGTTATTCTACTACCTCAGACACTATGTTTGAGACTCTTGAATAGCTTGATTATAGCTCACCTTTACTTGTTCCAATTTATTCCCCTCTCACCAGTTCACTACTGAGCTCTCATAAGGCCTGTGATCAAGTATCTATTGGTACTGGAACTATGTGCCAGAGAATAATATTTCATATAGCTTTTCGTATTTTAGCAAACTCACTTATGTTGTATAATTTGACCATCAGTTTTGCAGTTAATGCTGATACAATAAATTTCTGTCATATTTGTTGTTTTCAATATCTCATTATACAATCTCAAGTGAGAATAGCAATTACATCTGATGCCTAGATGCATTTCCTTTCCTTATGAGAGGTAGAAAATGTTTCAATAAAAATTTGCTGTAAATGTTAGGTAAATATTTAATGAATGCATAATCAATTAATAATTTTAAAATATAAATAGGTGCCTCTCTGTTTAATCTAATGTTTATTAATTATTTATTTCCATAACAGGCTATCAGACCATAGCATGAGAAAAAATTGTTTTATCATCTTTTATTTCACCTTTTCCAATTTAGTGAGTTTCCAATATAATGAATTTTATCATTAACTTACTCTACATTATTATTAGATATACTATTCATGCCCAGAAAAATTAAACTTTTAAAAAACTAATAATAGCTAACATATGTTGAATACTTACTATGTGCCAGGTATTATTCCAAGATCTTTTAAGTGTATTAAGCTACTAAAACCTTATTAACAACTCTAAGAAATAAATGTTATTTTTATTCTCACTTCACAGATAAAGAAAATTAGGTATACAGAGTTTAATAATGTACTCAAAATTACAGACCTAAGAAGTAAATGATGGATACAACTCCAAGCAGTGTGATTCTACAACCCTCACTATTAACCACTGTGATACATTGCTTCTATGCTAGACGCATAGGGTAATTCACTGTGTGTTTCATACCCCTTATAGCTCCAAAAGATATTAAGATTAGTTTTATATTTGACAAAGAAGGTCAAAATAATGGTAAAATATAATAATAAAACAGAGGATTTGTAAAATACCATCTGGATGCAGATTGATTTTAACAGGTGTTGGTACCAATACACATTTGAGACTCTCTTTATGTTACCATTCTAGGTACAATACAAAAATATTCATGGATGATTTAATAAATGCATGAAATAAATATTTGCATGAATTCATTGTATAAAATAATTTTTTAAAAATATCACCACAAATATAGAAATGATTCTATTATATTTAAGTGCAAATCATTAACAATAGGCCTAATTCTATATAATCTTTATTTGCATTATTCATGAAAGTCTAACATCTCTGAGATTTTTAATGATCCTAAATACCTACCCTGCAGACATTATTTAGAAGACTGATAATATGATGTTGAGATTGTAGGTAGCTATTACTTTCTTCTTTATACTTCTAATGTGTTACTTCCAAGATTTTCTACAATGGAAATATTTAATGTTATTATTATAATTAGAAAAATAAGTATTTCATTATATGTGAATTTTCACTAAAACCAATTAAACAAGTCATTGGAGTTATCAAGTGACAATATTATGCTAGACATCTGTTATGCCTTGTGTCTAAAGGTCCCCCCAAAGCCTCATGTGGTCATATGTGGGGCTTTTCAGAGCTGGTTGTATCTAGAGTGTGTGATGTTGAGATCAAGGGTCTGTGATTACTAAATTAGTCCACTGATGGGTTTGGCATAGTTTTGGGTAGCAATAAGGGTTCCCCAGCCTGGGTATGGGTGCTGTCTGCCCTAAGGGTGGGTAGTCTGGACAAAACGTAAGGGACAGAAAGAGGGCTGCTGTGGTTGCTTGCTACTTCCCTGCTGTGTTGCCTTCTTCCGGCATTGAACTGCTTTTCCTCTGTGACGCCCTTCTACCACACCACCCTGCCTTGGAGTTACCCACCTGTCTTGGTTACATTTCTCTTGTTGCTGAGACAAAATATCTGGCCCCCAGAATTAAGGAAGGAAAGGTTTATTTAGCTTACAGTTTGTGGAGGTTTCAGTCCATACTCGGTTGGCTCCAAGACAGAGTAAAACACAGCAGAGGGCAAACGTTCAGGGCGGCAGAACACAACAAAAGCAACAAGAGAAGGGAGGAGTGGTGGCAAGCAGCCTCTTTCCCTCTGTTACATTGTATGCAAACTACCCGCCCCAGGGAGGGTGTAGTACTCACACCCATAATCCCAGCACTGGATCACTGATTAATCACAAATCCTAGAAGCCCACCCCAGGACTACATGAGGATTTGGGGGGACATCCAGACACAAACCATAACAACATCTATGAACTGAAACCTCTGTAAATTATAAGCTGAAATAAACCTTTCCACCTTTAACTTTGTCAGGTATTTTTTTTTTCTCAGCAACAAGAAAAGTAACTAAGACAACATTATCAAATAAGCCAGAAAGGTACAGCCTTGTCTGAGGCAAAAGTATAAAACAAGTAAAGGCTGTCTGGGAATATCTCTCAAGAAATCTTTTTTCCTGTTAACTAAATGGAATATATAGCCTAAACAGCATATATGAGACAGATAAAAAGATAGTGTAAATGCTCCATTCCCAAATAATGGTACAAAACCTATAAGCATCTGCAATTTCAACAAGCCCTGAAGTGATTCTATGTAATGCTAGAGCTTGAACCTAGGGCCTCACCCATACTTGGCAAGATATCTATCACTGAGCTACCTTCTCAGGGTCCCTAGTGATTCTTTTTTTAAAGAAAATAAAAAATAAGAAGAAATATGATAAAATTGATACAGAATTTCAAAACAAGGTGATAGGAAATTAACAATGGTTGTTATATTGCATATGGTTAGCTTCAGAGTAATTGTTCAGATTACCATTCTTAAGCATACCAAAACCCAAGAACAGTTGTAGTAGGTGCTCAGTAAGTGCTTGATAGGTTGAATATGAAGTTTTAATAAAGCAAGCTGAATACTTGAATTTACTGGTTGCCTCAGGTCTATGTATTAGCAAAACATGTATTTGAAGAAGTTTACCAGTATTTTCAAAAAGAATAAGAGACAATGGAGTAACAGTAAAAGAAGGGAGATGAGACAATAAAAACTCTATGTCTTAAATAAAATAGAAAAGTGAAATACTTATTTGTGATTATTTTCTCCCTCAGAATATGGAACCTGAAAATACGAAGACTGGCACTATGGAAATTGGGACTGTTTCTTCACTTTCAACTTTGCAAGCCCTATCTAATCTACTTTATCCTGAAGAAGAGGACAATTTTGACCCTGGACAGGTGGTCATATACTTATAGATGATTTAGTTCTCTTCAGTGAAGGTGTGGAACTGTATTTAAACAACTTGTTCCCACCTTGCTGTGAGAACAGAGCTATGTCATTTGATATATTCACAGGAGGCTGCAAGGTTGATTATGCATAACCTCGAGTACATCTCTGGCAAACATAATTATGTTTTTTTCTAAACGACCTGAACACTGAATAGGAAAATAGTTCTGTAACTATGGTAGCAATAGCCACATTTCAAAATGTTTGTCATTTATATTTATGGTCAAAGAATGCTTGACAACCATTGCAAAGAGTGGTATCTAGGACTGTTTACACTAGACAATATTTCTATAAAACAAATATTTTCAATTATAAAGCATTAATGGAACCCTGGGTACCAGTTTCTTAATTTTTGAAAACGTATCTACACATGAAAACAAAACAAAAAATACTTTGACACCAATAAAGCAAATTAGCTTTTCATATTACTAAAATTGGCTTCCAGAATAACCAAAACGTTTTCATGTAACTCCCTGCATATGTATATGCATATGTATATGTGTATGTATATGCGTTCTTCATATTTAAATACCACTGAATGTTGGCTGTCAGATTGCTTATTCTAAGACAAAGTTTGGGGCAGAAATCTCATACTATAGCATAATATATCAATTTCTACTAAATTATTTAATGAAGTTTTACATCACTATGGCCATGAATAAACCATTTTATAGGAACATACATATCAGTTGATTCATCCCAAATTACTTTTGGCTATAATGTTGAAGTATATTTCTAAATAGTCTTCCAATTCTGTGGCTCAGGTCAATACTGGATTGAGATTCTATCCTCCAGGAAGAGCTTTGGTGGAATAGGGCAGAATTAAACAAGACAGGAGATGGAAATAAAATTCATAAAAGGAGGAATTGGGTCAACATGCAGCCAGGATCAGGAACCAGGAAGTGTTAGCCAGGAAAAATCAGGACATTAATAACAGCGCTGAAAAAATATATATATATGGGTGTGTGTGTGTGTGTGTGAATATATATACAGAGAGAGAGACACAAAAGAGAAAAAGTTGGGAACAAAGTATCAATAAAGTTGGGAAAACATGTTCATATTTGCTGCCTTAGATGAAATAGCAGAATGACAATTTTGAGAACCCTATATTCTGGGAAAGATAGCATTATGCCATATATAAAAAGTATATTAAGTATTTGAAGTACAGTGATCTTGAATATGGTGAAGTAGAACTTGTAATTGAACAGATTCATAAATAAGAATTTACCGTGATTACAAAGTCCGTCCCCTTTGGTGTTTAGGTCTATAGACGTTTATTTACATCTAGATGTGTTTTAGGAGTAAAGATGAATATTTATGAGAACAGAGAGACTATAACATAATATTACAGAATTGTACAATATATAAAGAAAAATTACTATAATCATGTATGATTCAGTATATCTGGGTTACAAGAAATTTTGAGGTAATTGGCCATTCAGACACAGCTATTATTAGAGTATAGAATCAGAGTATCAGAATAGAGACAGAATAATTAATACTTCTAATGAAGTATTAAATTTTCCAGGGAAGAAACTGCTGTTCATTTTTTGAACATGTATTAATGTGGAAAACTGTGGAATGATTACAGGAGTGGTGTGTTTTTGAAAATAAACTCCTGTAAACATCAAGAGAACTGTTGCATCCTCACTGGTTCATTTACATTGCCCTTCTAAATTATTTGTTAGGAATCTGGGAGATTGGGAGAGACTGTATCATTTTTCAAACTCCTAGGGGAATGCTAAGGCCTTTGGGAAATAAGGTTCATCACTTTTCACAGACATTGTGACAAGAGTGTTCAAACTCTCTTACAAATTGCAAAGTGTCATGAATTGCAATGATAAATTGCTCAGATAATTGGCTGTAGATTTGTGGTAAAGACTCAAGTGATGTCCCTGTATAAAACAACTGCCAGATGGTTTTTAATGTTTTTATTATTTCATCCCATCTTTTCACTGAAAATTTTATTTTCAATTGTTTATTTTTATTAAATTAATCAATCAAAACTCCCCTTTGTTCTGATACTCTGATTGAATCATCACTGTCCGTGGAGAACATGGCAACTTTTATCAGGATTGTTTAAGATTTTATTTCTATTGATTTTAATTTTCTGTGGAAGAAAACACTCAACAAAACAAAAGACCCTCATGTTCCACAAAACGGTTTGCCCTGATGGACTATTGGTAATATGATAATAATTTTTAAAATGTACTACATATTTACATGACCTTAGTGATTTTTTTTATTTTTTATTTTAAAGGAAAGAAAACCTATTAACAAACAGACAGCCACTTACAAAGTAGCACAAGAATAGTACACTCAAAACTGAATTACAGACAAGGTAACAGGGAATTAACAATGGTTGTTGTATTACATATTGATAACTTCAAAGTATATACACAGGAAAACAAATATAGACATGCAAGACTGATCAAACAACTACTCATTAACTGTTCCTTACAATAAAGCAGCAGAAGTCAGTAGTACAACTATGTTAGCCATCTGCATATACATACATACATACATACATACATACATAATTATCCCTTTCTTCCTTTTCTCTTTCCCCTTATCCCAGTTGCTCTTTACTTTTAAGCAGTTTCCTTTCATTTCACAATGTTTATCATACCTCTTAATTTATATTCACACTTTCAGGTTCTTATACTAGTGAGACAATATGTTGCTTACACATGCACATCTGACTTATTTCACTTATAAGTATGGTCTCTAGTTGTGACCATTTACCTATAAAAGCCTCAAGTTTTATCTTTCTTTATGGCTGAGTAATATTCCATCATATAAAAAATGCCATTTTCTTTCTCTAATCCTCAGTGGATGGACATTTGGGTTGCTTCCATGATTTAGCTATTACAAAATTATGCTGCTATAAACATGGATGCACATATATCACTGTGCTATGATGTTTTCAGATCTCCTGGGAAAATATCCAGAAGGGGAATAGCTGGGTTGAATAGGACCTCTAGAGCTAGTTTGCTGAGTAATCTTTAAACTGATTTCCACAGTGGTTTCACCAGTCTGCATTCCCACCAGCAGTGGAGCAGAGTTCCTATTTTTCCACAGCCTTGGCAGGATTTCTTATTGGTTGATTTCTTAATGCTAGCCATTCTTACTGGGGTGAGATGAAATCTCAGTGTTGTTTTAATTTGCATTTCTTGAATGACTAATGATGTTGAACATTTTCTCATGTATTTATTTGCCATTTGCATTTCTTTATCTGAGAAGTGTATGTTCATGTCAGATGCCCATTTTAGGACTGGTTCTTTTAATCTGGGAGGTTGATGTTTTTTAATTCCTTATATGTTCTAGATAGAAGACCTTTGTCAGAGGGACACAGAGCTAAGATTTTTTCCCAATTTGTGGGTTTTCCTTTTACTCTTCTGGTGATTTCTTTAGATGTGCAAAAACTTTTCAGTAAGACGAGGTCCTAGATGTTGATTCTTTGAAGTGTTTCCCTTGCGGTTTGATTTTTGTTCATGAACTCTCTGCCTACTCCTATGTCTTCAAGATTTTTACCTACTTTCTCTTCCAATAGATTCAGTGTTTGTGATCCATTTTGACTTGAGTTTGGTGCATGGTGATAGACTTGGGTCTATTTTCAGTCTTCAGCAACTGGCAGGCCAATTTTTCCAGTACCATTTATTAAAGAGGCTATCTTTCTTATGTGTTTGTGGTTGTGGCTGCATCCTCCAGGCTGTTTCATTTATCCTCAGGTCTGTTTTTCAGCCAGTACCAGGTTGATTTTATTACAGTAGCTTTGTAGTATAATTTCAGGTCAGGGATTGTGATTCCATCTGACTTATCTTTGTTGCCCAGGATTGCTTTTGCTATTCTGGGTCTCTTCTGGTTCAAGATGAATTTAAGGAATGTTTTCTCTAGATCTGTGAGATACTATAATGGCATTTTGACCTTATTGATTAGAAAGGGGGAAAATTGTCCAGAATAATGTTTGGGGATTTGCACATAAAAGTACCTGTAATACCTTAACCACAGATGTAGAGGTTTTGAATCTCCTTTTTTTGGAAAAGGAATAGTTACCATCTCAAACAGTGTTGAAATATTATAGATTTCTGATTTATAACTGTTGGAATAATTTAGCATAATAGAGACCCCATATGAGCTTTCCTGCCACCTTTCAAGGACAGACACTACTCCCCCTGCTCAAACAGCACATTTTAACTTTTGTACATGTTTGAAGACTTAAGAGATGAGGACAGATGCCTGACAAAGGCCAAAAAAAGATGCCTGTTTGCCAGGATCCAAAGAGACAAGAATATCTTTGGCTGCTGGCAATGGAGTGAATTGGAGCTGCAGAGCCCCTGATGTCAGCAAGAATAATTAGTAAGAAATTGGAATTTTCACGAAATATCAAGGAATCTTTGAGAAGGATGAATGTGGTAGTTGCCACAATATTGGTAATATAATATGTGTTATATTTAGTTGAAAACTGAAGACTGCTTTTATACTGGTGAGAAAGGGCCAGTCTTGTAGGCATGTGTAAGCTTGTACAGACAATGGCAAAATAAACATGTATTGTGTGAAGAATGATGTGGTTCAAGATGTAACTGACACTATTTGTTCGAGGTTGCTGTATTAATTTACTAAGTGTCATGAGGCAGTGGAATGGGAAAGTTTCATCTCCATAGTGGAAAGAAATAAAGGTAGTTACCAGGGCTTTCAAATGGATCCTTTGAAGTCTGAACACTTAGCCTTGTTAGTTCTTTATTTTGTAAAAGTTTCCCATATCTCTACCACACCATCTAATTACAAACAGACACTGCCGAAATCCCAAATTGTCAGTGTTCTTCTACTAATACTTGGTTCTAACCTTCACAGAGATGAATGTGTCCCATTCCTTTATCCCCAGGGATACATGACTCACTGAGCTGGAACTGGGGATTTGGTCTGACCAAAAATCAATTCTGCTCCAGAGTCTATTAAACTGAATATTTTTTCAAAGGGCAAGAAAAACACATTCAAAATAATACTTGGAATCTGTCTCTCTGCTGCATAACAGCAACGAGTAAGCTGGAAAGTTTTATCAGATTTTTAAGGTGGAAAGCTTAACAGACTTAAAGTGTTATTAATTATATACATTCTATAAGTAGTAGTTATAGAATATTGGGCTTTGTTTCATCTTCTCCAGCCAAATTGTTCTTCTGCTATTGGAGCCATGGATCCTGGGAATATTGGACCACCAAAATCAGAAGAACGCAAAAGTAAGTTATTTACTGTAGCAGTATAGATCAATAGAAATAATATGTTTTCCTTAGTAACAAAATCATAGGGAGAATAACACTAAAAGTAGTATTATTGACTTATTTATTATTTATTAAACATACTTAAATTGATATGAGAGTAGATTTTAAATGTTCTCATCACAGATAAGTGATAAATATGTGAGGTAGTGCATATATGTCAATTAGCTAGGTTTAAGCATTCTACAATATATACAGACTTCAACATCATGTTGTATATGATACATATATAACATTTTGCCAATTAAAATTATTTTGAAAAAGAAAAAAGTGATGAACTTAAAATAAGCATGAAAATGATGAATAGTAATT
>PVLD010032829.1:0-14221 GCA_004027595.1 Dinomys branickii
CATCTCCATGCCATTTCCCTTGTCTGTTTGCTCTCCATCCTCATTAACATGCCTGGCACATGGCAACTCCTCATCTGATTACTGTCTCTATGGATTTACCTATTCTAGACATTGCATAGAAATAGAATCATACTCTATATGGCCTTTTGTGTCCAGGTTTTTAGGTCCATGCTATGACTGGAATCAGTACTTGATTCATTTTCATGGATAATTAATATTCAAGTGTATAGACAGACATTTTGGTGTACATTAGTAAAACAATAATGAGATTTGTTTTAGTTTATTGATATACACATATGATATATTTGGATTATTTTCTTCCCTATTACCGTTTTCTCACTTTCCTCCCTCCTCCACCTAATCCCTTTTGTTATCTCTAAACATCTGCCTTCCAGAACACCTGCCTTTTGCCTTTCATCTTCTTTGCTTTTAGCTTTTTAGATTGTTCATACAAGATAAAACAAGTAATATTTAACTTTGTGAATCTGGCCTATTTCATTTAACAAAATGGATTCTAGTTCTATCCATTTTCCAGAAAATGATATGATTTTATTCTTCTTTATGACTGAGTAATATTTATACTGCATATAAATGCCACATTTTCTTTAGTCATTCATTTGTTGATAAATACCCATGCTGTTTCAACAGCGTATTATTCAGCTTTCCCATTTCTGGGAGAAAATACCAGACTTATAACTGAATTGAGGAAGGTTTTATTTTTGCTTATGGATTTAGAGAATTCAGTCCATGGTTGACTGCCTCCATGCCAGAAACATTATGGTGGAAGAACATGGTGGAGCAAAGCTGTTTAGGGTGGCCAGGAAGCAGAACGAGGAACGGTGTCAGACATGAGTGAGTGGGGGACCAAATATGGACTCAAGGTCATTCCTCCATGACCCCCCACCAGACACACCCAGAAATATACTTTACTAGTTCCAGAGGTGGCTCTAGGCCAATCAAATTGCCAATCCACCTTTAATATTACATACAACTCCTTGTCAACTTGATACCCAAACACGTTTTAAACCATAATGATCTCCAAAACAAACACAAGATCATGAATTCCATCTAACATTATACAACTTCCCCACTGTATTAGTCAGCTTTCCTATCACTGGGACACAATATCCAGCATCCACAACTTAAAGGAGGAGAGATTTAAAAACTTAGAAGCATTGGTATTAGCTCTTCTTTAAAGGTCTGGGAAAATTCAGCAGTAAATCTAGCAGTTCCTTTTTTGTTGGGAGAGTTTTTATTACTATTTCAATTTCATTGCTTGTTATCATCTCCATTTTTGTTTTGTTTTGTTTTGTTTGGTTTTTTTGGCGGTACTGGGGATCGAACTCAGGACCCTGCACTTGCTAGGCAGGCGCTTATTCCACTGAGCTATATCCCCAGCCCAAACTCATAACTTACTATATATTTTTATTTATTTATTTGATTTTTTTTTTTTTTTTTTTTTTGCGGTACTGGGGATTGAACTCAGGACCCTGCGCCTGCTAGGCAGGCGTTGTTATCATCTCTTGGTTCAATGTTGGTAGGGCATATGGGTCTAGGAATCTACCCATCTCTTCTACATTCTCCAACTTATTGAAGTATAAATTTTCAAAATAGTTTTTAATCTCCAGATTTCAGTGGCATCTCCTGTAATTTCATTTTGTAGTCTCTATCTTATTAATTTGTGTCTATTTCTTTTGGTAAGTTTGGCAAAGGGTCTATTGATTTAATCTTTTCAAAGAACCAACTCTTTAATTCTGTGTATTATTTAATAATCTTGTATATTTTTCTTTTAATCTCCATTTCATTAATTTCGTCTCTGATTGTTAGTATTTCTTTCATTATATTGGTTTGGAGTTATGTTTGTTTTTATTTTTCCAGAAACTTGAGATGCATCATTAGGTTATTTTGGGGGGTATTACTCTCATTCTCTAATGTAGGTATTCCTAGCTATTAATGTTACTCTTAGAATTGCCTCTATTTTGTGCCACAGATCATGGTATTATATTACCATTATCATTTTATTCTAGGAATTTAAATTTTTTTCCGTTGATTTCTTTAATGACCCACTGATTGTGTGAGTCATTGAATGTGTTTGTGCAATTTCTGTGGGGTTTTTTCGCAGTTGATTTCTAATTTCATTTTATTATGATCTGGTAGGATGTATGAGATTATTTCAGGTTTTTTTTTATTTACAAAGTCTTGCTTTATGGCCTAAAATATCATATATTTTGGAGAAAGTTCTTTGGGTTGCTGAAAAGAATGTGTGTTCTGTTGTTGTTGCATTTAACACTCTATAAATTTCTATTAAATTCATTCAGTCTATATTGTAGGTTAATCCTGTTTGTCAGTGTATTTTCTGATTGTCCTGTCTATTTGTGTGAGATATTCTAGTCATCCACTATGATTATATTGAGGTCTATTTGTCCCTTCATGTCAAGTTGTGTTTGTTTTGGGAAATTGTTGCACGGATATTTGTTGCATATAATAATTGCAATTATTACTTGTTCTTGATAAATTCTGTCTTTTATCAATATGCAGTGGCCTTCTTTGTTTCTTCTGAGTAATTTTAGTTTTCAGGCTACTTTGTGGGAGTATATCTACTCCTGCTTGTTTTCCAATTCCAGTTGCTTTTCCTATTATTTTCCATCCTTTCACTTTCAGTCTGTATGTCTTTGCAGGTAAGATGTATTTCTTGTAGGCAATATATAGTTGGCTCTTGTTGTTTGTTCCCATCTGCCAATCTGTGTGCTTTAATTAGAGAATTAAAGGTCATTTACATTAAGTGTTATTACTGAAAGGTATTACTAATTCCTGTCATTTTGTCATTTTTCTAGTGTTTGATTCATTCTTGATTCTCTTTCATTTATCTATTCTGCCACCATGATATATTTTTTCCCTTGGTCTCATGGTTGTAATTGTCTTCTTCCTCTGCGTTTAAGATTCCTTTGTGTATCGTCTTCAGTACTGGCTTGGGCATAATTTTCTTTACTTTGTACTTATCTTGGAAGGTCTTTATTTCTCCTCAATTTTAAAAGATAGCCTGGCAGGATATTGTAATATAAGTTGGCAATCATTTTGTTTGACATAAATCATTTCAAGCCTTTTTGGCCTTCAGATTTCTATTGAGAAATCTGCTGTTATTCTGATGGATTTATTGTTGTAAGTGATTTGACATTCTTGTTTAACAGATTTTAATATTCTTTTGTTATTCTGAAGTTATAGAAACTTAACTACTGTATGTTGTGAAGGAGTACTTTTCTTGTCATGTCTTATTGGGGTTCTAAATTCCTCATTCAACAGATTTGGAAATTTTCTGCTATAATTTCAGTGATTCGTTTTTATAGGCCTATGAAAACCTATGATTTTTATAGGCTCCCTCAAGATCAGTGATCTTAATTTTAATATTTTAAAGCTCTTGAATATTCTGTTTATTAATTTTTGTTTTTCTTTTATTACCATCTGAATGTTGTAATATATCTACCTTGTAGTCAAGCATTGATGTTCTTTTTTCTTACTCACCTAGCCTACTGCCAAAACTTCCAACTGATTTTTTTTATTGGATTTGAGGTTTCCATTTCCAGAATTTTTGATTTGTTCTTTTTGAAAACCTCTATCACTTCACTAAAATGGTCTTTTATGCCCTGCATTTGTTTTCCTTAGTTCATTCAGTGGCTTACTTGTATCTTCCTTGAGCTCCACTTGGTCTTAGCAAAAAGGCTGAGAAGCAATCTTCTTTGATCTCAATGATAGCTTTAATTTCATTTTAAAAATTATTTGTCTGGAATTTTATCCACTTCAATATCTTTGGGGTCAGGTTTGGGCACTTATGAATATTTAGAGGCATTTCCTTCCTTTGTTTTTTCATGATTCTGTATTTTTATGTTGAGGTTCATGGAAGCGTTCTGAGGCAGTGTTTTAGTAAGTGGCTTTCTTTCTGTGATGTCCCCTAAGGTATGACAGCATCCACTAAACATTTTCAAAGTATTAGGTTCAATTCTTAACACTTCTTTGCAAATAAGTACCATTAATATCCACATCTAAAGAAGTAAGTATGTATCTACATACAACTTAAAACTTGGTTGAAAGTTTCCATATTGTTTCACTGAGCCACGAAAAGAAAGCATAAATAATAATGTAGGATAGGCTACAAATTATAAACATTAATGATAATAATATACAAGAAAAGTAGGGATAAAGGAAGAGACTATGATAGGTTACGAAAGGAAAGGAAAGAAAGAAACAAAGGGAAGGGAATATAAATGGAAAGTGATGAAGACTGAATCCAAATAATGAACTAATAAAAACTTAGGGTAGAAAATCCTATGAAACAACACATGATGTTGGGAAACATGACAAAACAATGTAGAATACTGTAGATGGAAGAGCAAAGACTGAGACACAAAACAACAACACACAAGTCCACTATTCTTCCTTGTAGGGTATTTCTGGTGAAGAGAATAATTTCCCCCAGAGTTGTGTTTTTGGACATTGCCTGATATAAGAAAGATTTCAAAATCTTTTAAAAATACAACATTTTCCTTCTTGGCCTCTTAGACTACATTTTAGAAATGAACTCCTCATTTGACAGACATTTTGATAGCTTCTAACATTTAGTTACCATGAATAAGGCTACTATGAATGCTTGTATAGAAGTTTCATGGAAGGATTAAGTTTTAAATTCTTTTAGATAGATACATAGGAGTGGAATTACAGGGCCATGTGCTAACTCCATGTTGAAATTATTGATGAAACAACAAACAAGTTTTCAAAGTAGTTCTACCATTAAAAAGATCACAATTTCTCCACATCCATAACAAACATTTTTTGGTTTCATTTGGTTTGTATTCTTAGTATATAATGGCCATAATCTTACATGTGCAGTGAGATCTTATGATGGTTTCTCCAAATGCTTCGTGATGTCAATAAACTTTTCATGAGATTGATGGCCATTTCTATATTTGAATTGGAAATATACCTGTTCAATGTGTTTTATAATGTTTATACTGTGTATAATTCCTATTTTGTAATTGGGTATTTGTGTTTTTTTTAAACTGTAAGAGGTCACCTGGACACTGGATCCCTTTTCTATATAAGATTTGTAAGTATTTTAGGGAAAGTATATATGTTATATTTTACTATTGGTAATAGGATATTTGAAGGACAAAGAATTTGAATTTGAATTTTCATAAAATCTCAGTGAGCCATTTTCATTTTATATATCTTTTAGAGGTCAGGAAATAATGCTTTTTATGCCCGCCAAAAATAAGATTACCTACTGATTTGTTCTAAAATTTACATAATTTCCGTTGAGGTATTTTAAATGCTTTGATTTAAATTTTGAGCATTGTACTAGATAAAAGTATCAATCAATTTTATTCTGTAACAAAAGGCTATTTAGGGTACTCATCATGATAGATGATGTGCCTCCACTGAAGTAGAATGAAAATAGTAATCTGTTTTGTTTAATTTCTGCCGATCATGTTTTCCTTCTCTCAAAATACTATACTATGCTATACATGTTAATTGCCAAGATTTGACTGAGTCAAATTTAATGCCTTATTTTCTGAATGGCTTCATTTATGTACGGAGGGGGCGAAGAGAGAGCGGTGGGGGATGTATGATGTTTCTGTTACTCTGGCTGTTTTTGGAAGTAAAGCTGCACAATAGCCACATTGGCCACTGCAGAATGACTAAAGAGCATCTAGGATAAGAGGCATGGAACAGAAATAAAACATTATTGTCTTGGTGACTTTTCTCTCATTGCTGAGACAAAATACCCAACGCCCAAAATTAAGGAAGGAAAGGTTTATTAACTCACAGTTTATGGAGGTTTGAGTCCATACTTGGCTGGCTCCAAGGCAGAGTGGCACATGGCAGAGGGCAACTGTTCATGGTGGTGGACGGCAACAACAGCAAAAGCAGCAAGAGCAAAAGGGAGGAGTGGTGGCAAGCGCCATCTTTCCCTCCCTCACATTGTACACAAACTATCCACCCCAGGGCAGATGTAGCACTCACATCCATAATTCCAACACTGGACCATGAATCAGTCATAGACTCTAGAAGCCCGCTGCGTGACTGCATAAGGCTTTGGGGGGATATTCAGACACAGACCATAACAATTATTATTGAAGATAGGAGTCATTAAGCAAAGAAAAGCCAGTGTTCTGAGAGAAAATAAGGCCTAATCTGATGTTTTCAGTCAGGGAGTTCCTAAGCCACATTTGGTAGTTTTGAGCATTCAGTGCTCTAAAATGTGTTCGAAAAAGATTTCTGCATTTTCTCTGGACTATGTGGCAATCTTTAGGGGTCTCCCATGCAAGGAATTTTCCTCTTTGGTCGAAGGATGGATAGTAAAGTTTTGGTCTTAAAGATTATACCCACTGGCAATCAGAACAGAAGTCATAACATTTTACCATGCACTCTTTTCTCGTTGCTATTATGCACTCCTAAAACGTGTCACCATTAGTCTTTGTTTGTCTTTTGTGAAGTTTTACCTAATTTAGCCTTGATGGTTACACTATAACTGAGGTCAGCAGTTGATTTGTGACAAGCAAAGTATGTATTCATGGTAAAGATGAGGACCAAAGGGTCAAATTTATCCTTTAAAGAAGGATTCTTCTCTCTCTCCACCTTTATCAGTCTGTCTGTCTGTCTGTCTGTCTGCCTGTCTCCCTCTCCTTATTAATGAAATGATTCATTAATTATTTCACCAGGATTGCATTTTCCTTTTGCATCTTGTCATTTTCTATTTTTAAAAACTTCTAATTTGTTTTCTGTGTTAATGCTTGTAAGTTGTTTACAGTAGTTAGCTTTATCATCAGTATTGAGGCTTCCCTAGGAAATGTCTATTCCTCAGAGATGTCTTCTAGGTATATAGCTGGCTCTTGGCCTTTGTTTCTGGCCCACAGTCCTACCTTCCCAATTTATTAGGGGTGAGAGGTTGCTATCTGTTTGGCTGAGAGCACCTAGTCCTTCGGTACTGGATTATGGTGATGATTATGACCCCAGATAATCACACTGTTTTCATCTAAGGGAGAACAATTGACTACAACAGGTATGACACCCTGGCCAAAGTTGTACAACTGGCAATAACAATAGTTTGAGGTACAGCCTAGAAACTGACTAGTAATTTCGTACCTTTAACCATAGGGGAAAGATCTACAATTACGTAACAAAGTCCAACATAAACCAGGAACTTGTATGTTGTGAGTTTCCCCTTAGTAGAGTGATTTTACCCTGTGGGTGGGGGGAAATTTAAGAGAGAGTGGGGAAAGAATAGAGAAATAATTGAAGAGAAATACAGTAGAAGCAAGGCTGGAGGACAAAGGATGATCACCTAAACTTGGGGAAACTGGAGAAGAAGGCAGGGGAGGATGAATGAAGAAGTAAGCAAGAGAATATTGCACTGAACCAGAGAGACTAGAGATAGTGTTCATTCCCATGAAAATATCAAAAAAGAAAGCTGAGGAAAGAGAAAACAGACGTATAAAATAAACAATGGAAGTGAACCTAAACACCCATGAAGAGACAGAAAAAGGAAAACAACAACAACAAAAACAATCAAATTCCTCTGGTGCCCGCAGCTCTGTGGTAGTGTATAAGTCAGAGCTCCAATCTGTGCTGACTGACTTCACCAAGTCTGCAGTAGGGTTAGCGCTGGGTGCGGGGCTGATCTTGGCCTCTGCATGTGGGCGGTGGGGCCAGTCTTCCGCCAGCAACTTCCTATATGTCCCTTGGTGGCCTGCCCTTGTCTCCTCACCCCGTGTCTCTCCGCACCGCTCTCCCAGCTGCTGTGGTGCCTTCAGACAGAGATAGTGTGAGGCTGCTCCAGTCCCGTGTACAGTTGGCCCCCCCCCCGGCCCTTGTACAGCCTCCTCTGTTCCACTCCCCTACATCTCTCTCTTCTCATGCTTCCAGGAGCCGGGTGAGGGAAGCGCTGACTTCCCAATCACTGCCCTGCCTCAGCTTAACGTTGTGTAGGGCTCGGTCCATCTCTCTCTCTCACGCCACTGGCATCAGGGCAGGAAGGGCGGTACTGTTCCACTCACTACCTTCACCACTACTGCTGCCGTCCCTACCCGTGTCGTCCACTAGAGGCTCCAATGGGCTGCGTGGCACAGGCCAAAAAAGAAGGGAAAGAAAAAGAACTGGTGACCCACTGGGGAGGGAGCAGCTTCCTGGTCACTGGCTGCTGTGTGTGCTAGCAAAATTTGTTGCCAGGCACAACATCTTCTGTGTTTTTAAAAGATTTTTTCTGAGTAACCTCAAGGCGGTTCCTCCTCTATGCAGCCATGCTGAATCTCCTCCCAAGGTCCTATTGAAAGCCTTTCCCAGGCTTTGTCTCGATCCAAGAACTTTATATGTATAACCCCATGGAAAAATTCTTGGAATTCTAGTCAGTTAATTCTAGTCTACCACTTCCAGTGCAACCCATGGCGAGAATAAAGACACTAAGGCGTATCTGTAGCTGTGGGGAGCAAGGGAGTCCTAGGTCCAGCTGGAACAATGGCTACCTGGAACGAATACCTCGACCCAGGGCTGAGCGCGAGTTTTATTAATTCGTGAAGAGGGGAGTGGCTTGGGGATGAGTGTCTGTGAGAATGGCGGGAAATACGTGAGTGCTGTGAGCTGAGCGAGGTAGGAGGCCTGACATTTCACTTCAACATTTACTGAGTACTGGTTCCATGTTAGGCATTGGCTCTATTCAATGAATGCAAAGCTAAGGGGCATGGTCCTTGCTTTCAAATAGTTCACCATGTTGTGCAGTGGGTCTTCATCAGAAGTACTTCAGAAGTACACCTCAGGATCACTTGCGAGGGTTTGCGACAATGCATTTGCCTGTCCTTCTGGTTATAATTCCATCTTGGAGGGAGAGAACCTGAAATTCTTTCTAGGCTGAATTCTGAAACCCAGGGCCCGAGGGAAATCCAAAGCATTGGGCATCATTCTATAGAAATATGAAAGGAAAAAGATTTCCTCCTGACATGATGGTTCCTCAAACTCAGGGAAGGTGCAGAAGAGGTGAGACCTCTGTTATACCCAAGAGGAGCAGGAACCCAGGTTCTGGTGCCTAGGAGCAGTATCAAGAGATGAGTAGATTTGAGAGACATTTTGAAAGTATAGCACCATGAATTTGGTGTCCAATTAATTATGATGGGGGGGTTGAGGGAGAGGAAGTTGTCAGTGTGACTCCCAGGTCGCTGATGTGGAGAACTGGGCACACTTTGCTTACTCAAGGAGAGAGCCTGGAGAGAAGATGATGTTTGCAGTCTTGGATGCATTTGAGCAGAAAACCATGGCTGAGCATGATGTGGTGGCCAATTTTCTCTACTGCAGACATTTATCATGCTGCCTCATAGTAAGAGTATGTCTCAGAATTCCCCCATGAGATCCTAGGACAAATCCATACCCGTTTCTTCCTCCAAACCCCTGCCCCCCACTGAAACTGCACTTGCCAAGGCCCTCGGCAATACTCATACCACCAAGTTAAGTGAGTATTTTTAAGTGGATATGTTTAACTCAGTAAGTTCTCCTGAGTTTGTCACTTCTCCTCTTGGCTTCCATCTGAACATTTACTCTCTTCTTTTTTCTGTATTTCTCTCTCTCTCTCTCTCTCTCTCTCTCTCTCTCTCTCTCTCTCTCTCTCTCTCTCTCTCTCCTCTCTCTCTCTCTCTCATCTCCCTCACTCCCAACCCCCTCCTCTTTTCCTGTAAGGACATTCCTTCAGTCTCCTTCCAATAATTTTCCTCTTTTGTCTGTCCCTTAAAAGTTGTTCTTGGTCCCCTTGTATTTTCTTTGCATATCTCTCCTTGCATGGTCTCAACTACATCCATGGCCTCAAGAATTACCCTGATGACTTCCAACTCTGTATTTCCAGTAGTGATCTCATGCTTGAACTACTAAGCCATATATCCTTCATCTCCATCTGGAAATCCCCCAGGTATCTTGAATTCCACATACTCCAAAATGAACCCCTCTTCCTACCAATACCCGGACCTTCATCTGCATCCCATATCTCCACTAAAGGTTCCAAAGGCTATAGTCACCTCACTCTTGCCTCCCAGGGAGTCACGCCACGGCATTTTATCTCTCCCACCCTGCCCTCCCCCCGGGGGGGCCCACAAACCAATGTCTTACTTTTTCACTTGGCTAATTTCTACCCAATTCTTCATGTTTCAGCTTGGATACTAATGTCTCCAGGAACATTTTCCAACTCCACAAGTCTGTGTGGTGTACTCCTCCTATAGGCTCCTATAGCACCCTGAACTTCCCCTCTCATAGCATTTATCAGTTTAGTGTTGTAACTGATCGACAGGTTCCTTGTCTGTATCTTCCACCAGACTGCAGGAAGGAACATCAATTCCTAACACAGTCCTAAGCATGTACAGCAGGCAGTCAATACATATTTGTTGAGGGAATGAGCAAGTGAGTCATCATTACTCCAGCTAGGTTCACCAGTACGAGAAATATGTGGGTGCCAAATTGATGCCTAAACCTTTGTTTGTTTTTAAAGTTGTTCCCTGGTCTTATCTACCAACGCCATCACCTAAGTTGAGGTGTCTCTCACTTCTTTTCTTTTCTTTTTAAAAATCATTTCTTGACTATGATACTGCAGCAGCATCTCAACTCCAATTTCAATCCCCTCTGCTCTATTCTCCACACCACTGCCAGAATGATCTTTCTAGAACCAAATCAAGGCCATGTCAGTCCTGAGCCTAAGGGTCACAGCAGGCTCACCTGCTGTGGGATATTCCACAACTTCAGTACGGCATAACAGAACCTATAGGTCTTGGCTCCTGCCCACCTCCTCTCCAGCCACATCAACAACCACTTCCCCAGCAGCACCCTACACTCCGGCCTTAAGGAGCTAAGTGCAGGCCCTCCCAGGTACCTTGGACTCACATCATCCCACAGATTTCTTCACACACACGTTATCTCCAAGTTCCTTGCCTGGCTCGCTCCTGGCCTTGCAAAAAAGCTTCTTACTGACCGTTTATTAAATAAACCACGACCGAGTGGGATTTATCCCACAAATGGGAGGTTTGTTCAACATAAGAAAGTCAATTTATGTGGTAAAACATATTAACAGAAATGGGGGTGGGAACTCATGATCATCTTAATCCCTGTAGGAAAAGGGGCACTTAACAAAACCAAAACGCTTTCATGAAAGTAAATTCAAACTAGGAATAATATAAGGGAACTTCCTCAACCCAATAAAGAACATATATAAAAAACCCAGAGATAATACCATATTTAATGATGAAAGATTGGCTGGTTTCCACCTTAAGTCAGGAACAAGATGAGGATGTTTTGTCTTGCTACTTCTCTTCAACATTGTACTCGAAGTGCTAGTCAGGACAATTAGTCAAAGGCATCTAGAACGGCAGGGAGCAAGTAAAACTATCTCTGTTCACAGATAGCACGTTCATATGTGGAGAGAAACACTGAAGAATCCATGAAAAAGTAAAAGAGAGGAAAAAATGCTTGATCGTATCTCAATACACAATAAGCAAGCTCAGTACAGTTTCAGGATCCAAGTTCAAATCAGTTTCAGCAAAACTGAGTTGTATTTCTATACACTAGCAACAAACAACCCGAAAATAAGGCTAAGAAAATAATTCCTTTTATGATCACATCAAAAAGGCTAATGTACCCAGGAATAAACTTAACAAAACATGTGGAAGATCTGTACTCCAAAAATTACAAGACACTGCTGAAAGAGATTGAGAAGAACTAAATAAATGGGAGGGCGTTCCACATTAGTGGGTCAAGACACTTAATTTTGGTAAGATGCCCATACTCTCTAAGGCAAAGTACAGGTTTAATATGATGCCTCTTAGAATCCAGCCTGCCTACTTTGTAAAACTGCCACGCTTATTCTAAACTTCACGTGAAAATACAAGAGATCCAGATACCCAAAACATATCTCAAAATAAAAGAACAAAGTTGGAGGACTCGTACTTCTCAACTTCAAAACTTTACCACAAGCTACAGTAACCCAAAGAAGTGTGGTTCTGACATCAGGATAGACATACAGGTCAATGTTGTAAAACGCTGAATCAGAAACAAACCCACATTATCTATGTGTAGTTGATTTTTAGCGAGGGTGCCAAGAACACAGAGTGGGGAAAACAATAATCCCTTCAAAAAGTGGTGTTGGGACTACTGGATAGCCACATGCCAAAGAACGAAGCTGGACCCCTGTGTCACAAGATGTTGAAAAATTAACCTGATCACAGATCTAAATATAAGGGGTAAAACTATAAAGCTCTCAGAAGAAAACACAGATGTGACCTCGGATTAAGCAAGAGTTCCTTCAGTATGACACCAAAATCACAGTCACAAAAGTGTTTTCTTTTGAAAAAATTGAACCACAAATGAAAATCTTTTGCACTCCAAAGGATTCTGTCTAGGAAGTGAAAGGAAAATGCACAGAATGGGAGGCACATTTACAAATTACATATCTGATAAGGGTTTGTTTTCCAGAATACACCAAGGGTTGCACACCAAAAAGGACAGTCCACCCAAGTTTTTGAAAATGGGAAAAGAACTTGAATGGACATTCCTCCTCCAAAGCAGATGTGCAAAGAGCCAAGAAGCTCATGAAATGATACACAACATCATTAGCCATTTGGAAAATGCAAATCAGAAGCACCATGAGGTAGTACTCCACAGCCACTATGATGGCTATTATAAACAAAACAAAGTGAAACAAACCAAAAGCAGCAACTTTGGTTGAGGATGTGCAGGCATTAGGGCCTTGATACACTGCTGCTGGGGATGTAAACGGGTAAAGCTACTGTGAAAATCAGCTTTGCGGTTCATCAATAACCTAAACAGAATTGTCTTATGGCCCAGGAGTTCCAAAGAATCGAAAACAGGTGCTTGAACAAAAGCTCATGCAAGAATGTACATGAAAGCACTACTCACAATAGCCAAAAAGTGGAAATTGCCCAAGTGGCCATCAAGTGATGAGTGCTTTCCCAGAAGATGGCTTCTCCTGATGCAACGGGACACGTATTACACAGGCCCAAGAAGGGGTGAAGTGGTGTGGTCTGTGCGTTGTGCCACGTGGAAGAGGAGCCGCTATTGGGGAGTTCCTTTAAGCTGCTCGCCAGTCAAAAGTATTCCAGGTCCTTCTTGCCTTCCATGACGAGACAAGCCAAAGATGGTGCCGAAAAGTCTGTTCCCACTCATTTTCCCAGCCAGCTTTGCCACATCCTATCTCCTGTATCAGAACCACAGTGCTAAGTAGAAGCAGCCCAACACAGAAGGCCACATGCCTCACCCTGTAGGCTTCCACCCACAGGAACTGTCCCGGCGCAGGCCATCCTCTCTGGGAGGACAATGGATACGAGAGTGGATGCCAGGGCCCACTGAGAGCGGCCGAGAGGGTCCAGCCAGGACTCTGCCCTGGGTCTGGACCTGCACTTGGATAGGCCCAGAGACCGGCCTGAGCCTGGACTGCACTTCCGTGCCGCCCGGAAGCTGGCCGGAGCCTGGAGGCCCATCTAGGACTGGACAGGATGCAAATGACAGGCCAGCCCGGGCCTGGATGTGGACGTGGGCTGGAGGGCAGCTAGCCCCTGGAGGCCGGCCTAGGACTGGACATGATGTGGACCAGAGGCCACCATGGGCCCAGAGACCAGCAGGGCATGGATGTGGACGTGGCCAGAGGCCGGCCTGGGTCTGGATGTGTTCGTGAGGGCCGCCTGGCACTGCACAGGATGCACACCAGAGAGGCCTGGGCCTGGAAGCCCGGCCCAGGCCTGGACTTGGACGCAGTCAGGGGACCAGCCCAGGCCTAGACATGGACACGGCCTGGAGGCCAGCCTGGGCCTGGACGTGGACACGGCCTGCACGCCTGACTGGGCCTGGAGCCCGGCCTGTGACTGGACATGACGCGGACCAGAGGCCAGCAAGTGCCCGGAGACCAGCTTTGGCCTGGAGATGGATACAGCCCAGAGGCCGGCCTGGGACCAGAGGCCAGAAGGCGCCTGGAGGCCGGCCTACGATGGCACGTGGGGGACGTGGATGAGGCCCGAGGCAGCCCTGGGCCCCGGCTCGGGCCTGCAATGGTCCTAGAAGCGCCCTAACCGCCGCCTTCCTGTGGGGCCCTGCACGCGCCAGACCACGGAGGTCCCCCATCCCCCACAGCATGCCACGCCAAGTCGGGGCCCTGCCTAAGGAAGGGCCAGCTCAGGGTTGCTCGGCCGGAAAG
>PVLD010032830.1:0-14242 GCA_004027595.1 Dinomys branickii
AGGAAATACCAAATTATAGAGAAGATAGTAGGGAATTTGCACTGGATGCTGTATAATATAAAGTTATCTTCACTTCTATTAATACAAAAACGATTGAGGAAATACAGAATTATAGAGAACATAGAAGGGAATTAGCTCTGGATGCTGTCCTACATAATGTTACCTTCACCTTTGTTACTCAGTTACACAGATGATGGCCATTTGATCATTCAATTTTTCTCCTCCCTCATCTCCGTTGCCCTACCACTCAATCAGTCATCTTCCCTGTGGTAATAACTGTACTCCTGGGTTTATCTATATCCTTGGACTCTTGCCTTGGGAAGAGATATAGCTGCCTCATACTATAGTATAACATACATGGGTGTATACAAACTGCCATGGTTGGAGGTGGGAAAGCACATATGCTCACAGCGGACCGCCCAGCTCCACCCTGTCGTCGTGCTATGGGTGGGGGCGGGTCCAGTCCATGAGGTACCCTGAGTGGGGCCCTCAGCGGAGCAGCCACCAGGCCCACTGCAGAGCAGAAGTGGAGCAGCCACGGGGCCCACAGCAAAGCAGCCACGGGGCCCACAGTGGAGCAGCCGCGGGGGCCACTGCGGAGCAGCCACGGGGCACACGCCCCTATCGGGGCACCCTCTGTGACCCTTTTGGCCCTATCCTGTTGCCTTGATGCCAGAGGCCCTTTCTTCTCCTCCCACCTCCTCCTGATCTCCAGCATTACCATTCCCCACCCCTTGCAGCTGGGCAATGGGTCTCTGAAGCTGAAGCTTCGAATGCCAAAACGAGGGCGTGGGCCAAGGGTGTGCTTGGAACGGCGACCTCCTCCCTCTCTGTCTCGTCTCCTTCCGACTGCGCCATGGCAGATCTCCGATCACCTCCTCCAGCAGAGGTTTTGCTTAGTCTTTCCGAAGGTTTCAGTTCCCATTTCAGATCCTTCTCGAGTTCAGGATATCCACCTCTTTCCTTTCTGTCCTTCACATGTTGCTCTATTCCTATGTCTGAGTGACATTCCTCGAGGAGGTTCTCTCTCTGCTGCCTACCCGGTCGCCATGGGTTCATACAAGGTTCATATATGCAAGCAGTATGGAGACACTCTTGTTGCTCGTATTAGTAGTTTGGTGTGAGTCCTGAACCCTGTGGACTCGTCCCACTGCTGTCAGGAACAGGTGATGATTGCGAAGGCCGCGGAGGCTCAAGGTGCTCACAGAGGGTGTTCAGGGTGGGAGCTGAAGCCCAGTAACTCAGTTCATGCTTCCTGCTTGATGTTGGAGTGAGAAGGGCGTGGGGCCGTGTGATCCACCTCCATCTGCAGCTCTCTCTTGCTGTTGTGCTCCAGTTCCCATTTGTTCCTTGGCTGGATCCCTGGGAGTTGCTGTGGCTCTGATGTCACTGCCGATGCACCCCGCCGCCTGTGGCTCTGATGTCGCTGCGGATGCACCCCGCCGCTCCCCACTGGCAGCCGCCCACACAGTGGAGAGGCAGGAGGCCACAGCCTTGAGGCAGGCATAGAGCTGGGTGTGGTGGGATGTGTACTGGCTGCTCTGGCTCCACCTTGCCTCCAGATGCTGATTAGGAAGGTTGCTGCAGGGTGGGGACTCCACTTCAGTGGCTATTGCAACCTCTCATCCTCACACTGGATTTGACAACAGTTCCCAACCACCATTGCCTCTTTTCCTGGCTGCGCCCTCTCCTCTCCAGACCTGGACCAGCTCTTGGAACTCCGCTCTCCCCTGGCCGAGTTGGGAGGCTTCCGTGAGCGTGGGTCTCCGAAGCTGAAGCTGCGATTGCTGGGATGAGGGCTTGGGCCAAGAGTGTGTTTGAACCAGTGGCTTCCTCTTTCTCTGTCTCTTCTCCCTCCCACTGTGCCGCGGCAGCCTTCCGATCCTTTCCTCCAGGAGAGGTTTTGCTTGGTCTTTCCTAGGGCTTCAGTTCCCATTTCAGATCCTTCTTGGGTTCAGGGTACACACCTCTCTCCTTTCTGTCTTCATATTGCTATATTCCATTGTCTGGGTGGTAATCCTCTGGGAGGTTCTCTCTCTGCTGCCTACCAGGTCACCATCTTCCCGGAAGTCCAACTGCATAGATTTTGTTTAGCAAATTTGCACACAGTCGTCACTGTTTTTTCAGCTCTATCAAACCCAAACTGCTACCACGTACTTTTTGGATTTACTTTCATAAATAAAGCAAAAAGATAGCATTAAAACATTTTGTTTCTGCCATTGCATTTCCCTCTCTTTTGCCCCAAATGTCTAGAATCCTAGATATAATATTTATCAACCCTAGGTATATTTTTACAGGATTCATAAAAGTTTTCATTAAATATATGTCCTTCAAGTTTATTTCATCTTTTGTTGTTGCTTCTGTAATTTATTCTAAAATGTGAGACTCTTTCCTTATTAATTCACTAAGTGCACAGGATGGATATACTAATTCTCCAATATTAGTGGACATTTAGCCTGTTTCCAAAATTCAGTTTTGCAAACAATGCCATAGTAAACATTCTGGTGAGTAGTTTTGTGCCTGAGAACTGTTCAGTGTACATTGAGAAGTAGAATTTCTGGATCAAAGAGCATAAATATCTTCAGCTTTACTAGGGATTGTCTAATTGCTTTCCAAAGTGAACAAGATTAGATGCTCACTAACAGAACATGAAAATCCTAATTCTTTTTCTTGCTAACATTTAGTATAGCTAAATATTTGTCAGACTGCATGCATGCTATAGGTCCTCACTGACCTAATTTGTGTGCTAAAGATTGCTTGTGAAGTAAATTGCTCCTTTATGAGTCTGTTGTCTATTCAGAATTCTTTATTTGACATTTTTCTATTTGTATCATTTGTTCATTTTTCTAATTTTCATTTAATTTTTTGTTTGTGTCCTACTCAGTATTGAACCCAATGTCTTGCACAAAAATCTTTGTCAGATATGACCCTTGCAGTTGACATATCCACATTTGCACTTTTTAGTTTGTTTCTTATTGTTTTCAATGTGTTTCTTAAATCTTTGAGATTGCATCAAGCTAATGCATGATTTTGAATACAATTCAGACTTTCACATGATACTGAGTTTTCCAATTCATGAACATATTTTATCTCCCGTCTTCCCCAAATTTCCTATGTCCTGTGTGCTCATTCAGTAAAGATTTTGCTTTTCTTTTGCAAGATTTAACTTTAGGGTATTTTTAGCTTATTAATACTATACATGGAATCTTGAGGGTTTTTTCCTATTGAACTAGCCAATTGGCTATTTCTTCTGAATGGATTTGTTGCTGATTTTAGTATATTAACATTGCATTTTTTCCCACAGATCTGCTTTCTTATTAATTCTAATATTTGGTATTCACTCTTAAATTATGCAGTACAGACAGTTATATCATTTGCAAGTAATGACCATTGTGTGTAATCTTTTCCTTCTTTATAATTTTTTTTATTTCATTGCCTAGAACCTCCAGTAATATTTTAAATAGCATTTGTTCTGGTGTGAATGGGAACATACCTAAAAAATCACACCATTGATTATTATCTTTACTGCAGGTTATAAATAGATCCCCTTTAAAAGTCAGATAATCCTGCTGTATTGCTAATTTTTATTACCAACATTTTAAAACAGGAGTGAATGCTCATTTTTGTTAAATGTCATTTTAGAATCTATTCAAATAGTATATGTCTCTGTTTAGTTTTATTTTAAATTGGAGTGTTTACAACGATTAATTTTTCTAATGATGAATCAGCCTTTCCTTTCCTGGTTAAACTTAACATACCCATGATAATTACATGTTTAAACATTGCTACATTTGCTTCTCTATTTAAGTATTTTTGCATACAACTAATCTGTAATTCTACTTTCTCATGTTGCCCTTGTCTGGATTTTATATCATGATTATACAAGCCTTCCTACATAGCTAGAGCTTGTTCCCTCTTATTTTAGGCTCCGAAAAAGTTTATATAAAGAGGACTTTATCCTTGAAAGTCTGATAAATTTTGAAAAAAATTGTATCTTCAAGTGGGAAACTTTTGATTGCACATTCAGTTTGCTTTATGATTGCTGTTTATTTTTGCTTTTATACACTTAGAGTGCTTGGTAATTTGTATGTTTTTAAAAATTTCTTATATACATTTCAAAAGTATTTGCATAAAGTTGCTTAGGACCTTCTTCTATACTTTTGTTATATTTATTTCTCTGTGCATATGTGTTCTTTGTTTTGTTTTGGCTTTTCCTCCTTAGTTTATTAGTTTTGCCAGAGGATTGTTCCTTCTATGCATTTTTAGTGAACCAAGTTTTAGTTTTATTGTTATTTCCTTTGTTTTTTATAGTAGTTTCTGTGCGTATTTTTATTTTTCCTTTTCCTTAGGTTCAGACTGCTTATTTTTCCAACTTAATATTGTTTAATTTTCCATGGTAAAGACATTTCATGCCGTAGTTTTCCCTGATCATACACCTTTAGGCACAGTGCACAAATGTTGGTAAGTAGCACTTTTACTCCCTGTTATAGGGCTAATGTAAAATGTCCCCCAGAGCTTCATGTAGTAATAGGTGGAAAGTGATTGGATTATGGGGTTTTATAGCTGAACTGCTATTAGGAGATGGAGGCTGCTGTGAAAGCGCAGGTGATTGGGGGAATGGCATGGAGGTGTTTATCTTCCTCTCCATTCTTCCCATCCCTCCCTTCATCTCTGCATTCTCCTCCTCTGTGCCCTGGTGTCACGCTACCCCTGCCTTGGAGCCAGTGGAGTGTCAATTGAACCTTCCAGAGCATGCACCAGCATAAACCCTTCCTCTCTCTTCCCCTTCAAGAGCAGGTGTCATGTATGATGTCCCAGGGATGAAGAAAGTACTCCCTCGCTTTAAGTTTTAAATACATACATTGAAAAATTCTTCCATGGTTTCATCAACTCATTGACTATTTAACGATAGTTTTAAAGTTTATGTACATAGGAAGGTTTGAGGTTGTCATTTAGTACTCATTTCCTCATGTTCGTAATTATGTTTCAGGGTTCTCGCCGATCCTGCCCAAGTTAGTGGGTGTCTTGTGCTAACTTCGGCAGCATATACACAGAGTAAAGTGGGTTAGTTTAGTCTGGTTTGGGGCCTGCCCCTAGTTCTCTTTTCTCCCTTGATCAACAATTTCATAAAAATGTGTAACCCTGTTCAGAAGGTGAGGCATCAGGGCTTTTAGTTATGCTCCTTGCCTGCCTCTGAGGATGTTTATCATGGACACCGCACTGGAACTGAGGTCTTGGGTGATATCATCTGCTTCTGGACACAGAACCCAGGATGACATTCTATTGAGACTGCTTTGGAGTTTTTCTTTTGTCACTGATCAAAGAGGATGTTGATCTCGTCTTTAAATCCAGCGATATTTTTTCTTTTTAACATTTCTATGTATTTAGAGTAAAAGAATGAGTCATTTTGAAATTCAGTATCTTACATTATTTAAATGCTAATTCCTCCGCACTGTTGAGGAATTGGAGTGAGACCCTCAACCCACCCCCAAGAAAACCTGCACAATGTGCACTTACATAATCTCAAAGTCTTTATTTTCAATACACATCTCCCTTCATGCAACCTTGGAAATTCCTGTTTGCTTTATGGTCATGTAACACGATACTTGTTAGTTGGAATATTGCCCTGTGTTTTTACTGAAACTCCAGAATTATTCCTGTAAATGATGTAATAATGATGTAAATGTAAATGAATATTTTTGTGTTGTGTTGAATAGTCTCAATACAACTTATTAAAATTTCAACTTTCAAGTATGAAACTGAGGTCGCACTACCTGTTGATAACCAGCTCACTCTAGGAACAGTGAATCAGGAAGCTAAACAGAACTGATGGAAAATTGGCAGGCTGCTCTGCATTCTCAAGGCTTGTCAGGGGATTTTGTGCAAGCTAATCACACACATATGCACGCACACACACTGACACACACAAATCCAGTTGAAACTCTTCATAGTAATAATTGTGCTACTTGGTCTCTGCATTACAATGCTGGCCAAACTACTGAGGAAGGAGCCTAAAACTGGATTTTAGATTTTTGCTTTGAGACAGTCTCACCACGTAGCTGAAGCTAGGCTTGAACTCACTGTGTGGTCTAGGCTGGCCTCCAACTTGCAGCCATCTTCCTGCCTCGGTCTCCCATTGCTAGGATTGTAGGCTCAGGCCATCACACCTGGCTAGAGCACACATTCTCCTAAATTTCACCTGAAGTTTTCATGTTGTTTACAGCCAAATTTTACTAACCAAAAAGCACCATTCCTGCTTGTTTCTTTTCTTCCTCCTAGGCTTAGGGACACCACTAGTCAAGAAGTATTTGTTGAATTAAAAGATGACCATAAATTCTAAAACTTACTATCGCCTCTTCAAGTTCTTAGTGACAAATTTTCCAGAGGAGAAAAAGAGTATCAACTTTTGCCATCTATTAAGTGTCATGGAACAACATAGAACAAGCATTTGCAAAATATGACCCTCACCTAAATCCATCTTGCTGTTGTGTTTTACATGGTTCCTGAGTGAACAATGTTTTTTTTAAAAATGATTAAAGCAAAATATCAAAAGGAGAATAAAAGTTTGCGATATATGAAAATTTTATGAAATTCCAATTTCAGTGTCCACAATCACAGCTTCATTGGAACACTGCCAGGTTCATTCTCTTCTACATGACTTTCGTATCTCAAAGGCCTCAAACATTTATTATTTGCCTCTTTATAGAAAAGTATTTGCCAACCCTTAACTTACAGCACTGATGAAGTGTTTTCCATAAGGAAACCTACTAGGGGAAGCATTACAACTATTTCATTTCTAAATTGCTTGCTATTATTTCTGAGCTATTTGCTTATAAGCTTATAAAAGTAATGAGTGCTAATGTACAGAACTAGAATAGCTCCTACCACAAGTGTCCATTCATAGAAAGCCACAGTGTAGCTCCAGCCAGATGTTTAAAGAATGGGAAATGAAATAAAAATATACAAGTCTTGAAAGGAAAATCATAGAGTAATGACAAAGGAAGGGTATCTGTGACCTGGTGAGAACCACAGGTGAAATAATCATTTCTCCTTAATTCCTATGTGTGATCCCTCGACTGGGTTCTCAATAGACAGACTCACAGAAAAGCTCAAGAAGTTTTACAAGACCGTAAATCATTTTTATAAACCAAATTCCTTCATTTTCCTTAAATTGACGTATTAGCCAGTTCATGTAAAAGTTACATTTTATTTTATTAACATAAAGTCATATAGAAAATGACTTTTATATACATATGTGTTGTGCATACACACACACACACACACACACACATACACATGTTTATGGAAGTGTTCATAACCATACAGCTAAGTATGTAGAGTCTTAAAATCAGTGGCAAAGGAAGGAAAAGAATGAAATACAAATTTTTCAATGTGAATGTAAATTTTTTAATGTAAGGAAACTAGAGCAAATTTTAGAACTATGTCTATTTTAGGGGTAAAAGCTTATAACATTCGTTGTTGAAACATTGCAAATAGAAGTGAAGTTTAACTAATGGAGTTCGTTCAACTAATGTAGGCAATAAAAGCAAATATTTCCCTGCCTGGATGGGATTATATTTTGTCAGTTATCTAGTTAATTTGATTCATTGGGACTTATAAATTGGATCACTCAGAGTCCAAAGTGAAATGGTGATTTAAATGCAGGCCCAATGCCTCTAGAGAAATAATCAATTCTTTAGAATTCATCTAAAGAATTAAGTTTATCCTAATTACTCACCTGGAGAATTAACTCTAATTTTGAAGCATTTGGCTAAGAAAAAGGGAAACCTGCTCATTCCATTTAGAAAATCCCTCCAGGGAAAAAGTTTAGGAAAATTTGAGCCCATTAACAATAGGACTAAAGCCTATTTTCTTGATAAAAAGTGTGTTCAACTACGTTGCTTCCTTGAGTTAGCAGCCTCATTCATTTGTTTACTTAGTAAATACTATATGGTAAGTAGTTTTGAAATAACTGGGAAAACACAAGTGAACAAGTCAAATAGACAACTGATAGACAAAGAGTTTCCCTGCATTCTTGGAACTCACATCTTTTTTTTTAATAAAACATTTTTTCTTGTCTTTTCCACATATTGCATATATACTACTTCATAACATACATACATTGCATAATATATAAATCAGGTGAAGCATGTTTATCTTGTCAAATATTTGTCATTTCTATATGTTGACATTTTTCAGAACTCTTTTCCCTTTTTGAAATGTGCAGTGAACGTTTGGTATGTATATTCGAACTACTGTGCAAGAGCATACTAGAACTTCTTGCCTCTTGTGTGGCTGTTTTTCTCTCATTTCTAAGACAAAATACCCAACCCCCCAAAGTTAAAGAGGGAAAGGTTTATTTATCTAACAGCTTGTGGAGGTTTAAGTCTGTAATCAGCTGTCACCAGTGCAGGTTGGCATAGCACGGGGGCAACACTTCAAGGCAGCAGAAGACAGTAAAAGTAACAGGAGCGTAAGGGGGATGAGCAAGCCTCTTCTTCCCTTATATTGTAAGTAGGCTACCCTTTCCCCAGGGCGGGTGTAGCGTTCACACCATCTGGGCCCTGCTCTTGTACAGGCTCAGGATATTTACAAAGTAAGGACCCTCACCCCCGTCACACAGTAAAACTTCCAAACTTCTCAAATTGACCCAATGAACAACATTGTAGAGAGGTAAGGACATGTCCTTTACACCCTAGGATATAGAACTGCTTATTGATAAAAATAGAGGATGCAGCTGATCTGATATATTATCACTTGCTAATCCATGCTTAAAATTTTTGTGCTTTTCAAAGTTACTCAAGTTTTTAAGTGTTAACATTGCTATTGGTTTCATTTTTTTATGTGTTTGGTGCTAGAGAGAGAACTTAGGGCTGTGCATATGGAGTGCTCAATCTATCTCTGAGCTACACTCTCAACCTAGCTATTGGTTTGATTTTAAAAAAGAGAATTATCCTTTAAGCATGAATTTGTCATAGTGTGAAACTGTAATTAAGTAGTGACTTATTTGGCTTGCTTTTTGTTTCAGATTAGTTAGAGCTATCCCAGTAGTGTTAAAATGCCCGCCTGTACAGGCCTGGGCCAGAGGGGTATTCATTGGAACTTCTGGTTGACAGGATTTTCATTTTCTACTCACAAATATAAAGCTTTTTCAGCATAACACAAGCCTCAGTAACAAGGTCAGCAATTTATGAGAAGCACACAACTCTGCTTACCTTTCATTTGTCAAAGGTTGATGAGAAACATCTATATTGCTTGTTCAGTCTGTTAATTGTATGTTTTCATCCAAGCTAAACTGAGAAACTAATATCCGTCTACTCCTATTAGTCTGTAAGAATATTCTTTTTTTGAAATTTATTTTAAAAATGAAAGAAGGAAAACATATTAACAGACAGACATCCATCTACAAAATAGCACAAGAACAATACAAGCAATACAGAGTTACAGATAAAGTAGTAGGAAATTAACAATGGTTGTTGTGTTATGTATTGATATGTTCTTGTCAATAAGGTCTTTAAACTGCTTTACATGTGACCTCTAACTTAAGAAATTCTTTATAAAATAATATTCAAAAGGTTATGTATGCTTTAACACTACTTTTGTGACACACTGTAGATGATGTGTCGGATATAATCTTCAAAGACTATTGCTTCATAATCTCTAAGATTTGTAATTTAGTTAATTTTAAGTGAATCAAAACAAATTCTGAAGAAGGCGTTAGGACATTTCCCATTAAAACAACATGCTTTTAATTAATTCTTAAATTACTCAAACATTTACAAAGAATTTTGGGACATTTCCAGAAGTAGCATAGTGATTTTAAGACTTTTTTTTTTATCTCCAAATTCAATTTCCAAAATGGTTTGCAAAATAAAGATTCTACTGTGTAAATTTTAAAAATTGAACCTGCATAATGTACCTAAAGTAAAAATAGAATCAGTTGTCCTATTTGATGTCATTTGGGCAGTGTAAGCAGAAATAAAGCAAATGCTCTTGAGCCACACCATTATCGTACAGCTTAGCATCTGAGTTCTGCGAACCTGTTTTAGGATTGTCTTAGTTGCTTTCTCATGGCTGAGACAAAATACTACTCCTCTCTCTCAACTTACAGGTGAAGAGATGTATTTTGGCCCATGGTTACAGTGCATGTTTGTCTCCAAGACTGAAAGGGCATAGCGGAGGGGTATAGGAGAGGAAATGTGCTCACGTCATTGTGACCAGGAAGCAGAAAAGGGAGGAATCCAGGCAGGAGATACATCCTTCCAGGTCATGCGCTCAAGTAATCCTTCTCCAAGGAAGCCTAGCTTCCTTCATAGCACATTCAGCTATGAATTCCTCAGTGGATGAATCCTGTGATGATTTAGGGCCCCAACCATCCAGTCACCTTCCAGAAGTCCAAGCTCTGAGCACATGAGGGTTTGCAGGAAATTCTCAATCTGAACCATAGCAAGGGGTCATCAGAGATACCTTGGAATGTCAAATTTATTGTTTTACTGGTGGTAGTAATCTGAATGTGCTCAGCACAGTTCACTACCTTGACTCATTCAAGATATGATTTAAACATAGAAAACCAGTGTGATATTTAAATTCTGAGTCCTTTTGGTTTAAAATAAGATTTGGAGTTTTCTCTTGACTATTTTAAAGACACATTAAACTTGATTCCCGCTTTTAAGACCAAAGAAATGCTCCTGTTCTTCACATAAGTCTGCCCTTATTTTCATTTATTCTAGCCACTAAAACCCAATGCAAATCTTTAGAGACAGAGAGAGAGATAGAGATAGAGACAAACAGATAGAGACAGACACAGAGACAGAGATAGAGATTAGAGATACATTTCTTGGAGGAACTCCTTTTTAAATTCAAATGCAGAAAAGAGCCACTCAAATTATGGAGTGTTTAAACTAGAAGGACAATGGACTATGAACAGTTTAAAACAATTATCTCATCTGGACAGCTCTGGCTCTAATGTGCTTGGTAAACAATTAATGAGTTAGTCTAAGTTTTTAATTTTACTATTTTTGAATCTAAGGCCCAGGAAGTTTAAATGACTTCACATGGTTATGTAATCAGCACCATAAAATGTAACTATTTTTTTAAGTGGGAAAATTTATTGGAGAATAGGAATGGGGAATAAGAATAGCTCCTGACTGACAGGAGGGGTCCCAAATGAATCGGTTGCCCCATAAAGTATAACTTGAAAAGTTAGATTTTTTTTTCTTCTAGAGATAAAGCAGCTCTCCACACATCCTCCTTCCCAGAACACAGTCAACAAACCCTCCTTTCCTTAGCCTCAAAAATAAAAAGAATGTGCAGATACTGGCCCCAGGAGGTCAGATAGGTTCAGGTTCGTGGGAGATAAAACAAGTGTTGAATTATCTGTTACATCATTGCATTCCCTGTCTCTTCTGCTTTTTACTGTAAAAGACCCATATCTGCTCATACACAGTGAGATGGCAATGCAAGGTAAATGAGACCCCTCTAGCTCCTTGGAGTTAGCTTTGAATAAGGCCTATGTTTTTCATCAAAATAAATGGTCTTATTTGATTTGGTCAACATTGAGCAAAGGAACCCAACCATGTGTACCTGAGTAGCCAATGACAGTTTAGTAGTGGCCAGCTGGGAGGTAATTCCCAGCACCTGAGGCCTGGGTATCCCAGTTTCCTACTGGTGGGGCAAGGAGCAGGTCTAAAGAGAGACTGACTGCTTGTGACTAGGTAAACCTATCACTGGGACCCCAGGAACATTCTAGTGACCTGCAAGAACAGTCTTGCACACTGGAAATTCTCCCTTCTTTCCTGTTTGTAGCATCTACTGTCTATAAACATGTACATTAGTAACAGAGAAAGATTGCTTGTGAACTCGACAAGCTCTTCCTGGTTTCCTGCTGGAAAGTACACTCTCGGGATCTACTGTCTCCACCACTTGATTGGACTAATGGAATAAACACCTGTTTGGACCTTCCCTTAGATTACTCCGCAGTAACAGCTGGAATGAAGAGAATTTCAACATCTGGGAACAGTTAGACATACTACAGGTCATTTTCAGCTACTGGCAGGAGTGAGAAGAGATTTAGAAGTAAAACAATGTTGCAAGTATTTATTTTGAGTACTCGTGGTTTGATTTGGTAAGACTTCTTATGTTTTCCTCCTTATAACCAGCTTTTTCCTAGCATGGGCAACAGGATTTCAGTACCATCTAGAAACTGCATAGTAACTTGACAGGTAACATCCAGGATTCTGTGATGAAGGGGCCACTGGAGCTGCACCTCCTCCACCATATGGATGTAAGGCAGGATAGCTCTCCCCTCTAAGCCCTTCAGAGCATTCAGGTTTGGCCGGGAGCTTTCCATGTCAGGACAGGACAGTACAATCTAAGGCAGTGTGCAGTGGGAGGTTTAGATCCATAGTACACAGATACCAGTGCTTGTTCTTCCTTTTCTTTGTCTTATAAACCCATCTGGGGCCTCAAAGCTTTATTATGAGCCACACTGCAGTTCACATTTCTTGAACTATTTATCTGATAGGGAATTTGGATTAAGAGACAGCGGCTATAGACACTGTGGTATGTTTAGAGATGGGTTATGATTGCTCAGGAATAAAAAGTGATTGTGTGAACTTCTAGTTCCCTAAAAATAATGTAGTTACCTGTGACTTTTAAAAGGTTGTTGTGTTGTTATATAACATGGACTATATAATTGAAAGTGCACTCCAAATTAACTAACCCGCCTGTCTTCATAATTACGGACAAGAGCCTTCTGTCCCTAGTCACCGTACAGCCACTCAAATACGTGGTGAATTTCTTGGCATTTCAATTTCTCTTCATTTTAGCTGACAATCTTTGGTCATTTTAACCTGGTTTGGGTACTGAATATGATCTCATTTGTTTCAAAATACACTGTGTTCTTCTGTTTGTTACTTGTTCACTTCAATTCACTCCTTCTCCTCGCCTCACCTAAGAAAAGGGGAGAATTAACTACACAAAGCTTGCCTTTACGCTTTTCAGTGGGAAGCATTGTTCCTAAACTGGTTTCCTTTTGCATACCTGAGCGCTTCTGCAATAGAGGCAGGCTGAAATGTGTAAACTCCTTACCCTAGCTCTACATTTTACTTATTTATTTATTGTTTTTTTGAGACAGAGTCTCCCTGTGCAATACAGGCTGGCCTGGCACTTACTTTGTAGCCCAAGCTGGTCTGGAATTCGCAGTGATCCTCCTGCCTCAACCTCTGAAGTGCTGGGATTACAGGTGTGCGCCACCATGCCTGGTTTACATCTAAATATTAATACAAAGGGAAACGTATTAAAACCTGGGGCAAAAGTCATTTTAAATATATGAAAACCTATGATAAGTCAAGGTAGAAAAAGAAAAACTTTAGGAAATCCAAACTCATGGAATGGCCAAGCGGTCTCATTTGAGATACAGATTTCTTCCTTACTAAAACCAGGAATCCTACCTATAGGCCTGTGAATTAGGAATAGAAAGTTTCTCAGACTATGGGAAAAGAACTTCAAATCAGCAATACAACCATAAGAAAGTTGGTAATGATAAATTTTTGTTCTTCTGTTATATATATGTAGAAAATGTATATTGTATTTTGCTGTGTACCTGTGTTTGGAAGCTGTTTACATGGTACCAAATTAATTTAAAAAGTTTCCATTCAGAAAACAAAACCCTAAATGGCTTTTTGATTCACATGACATAAGCAAATGTTTCAAAAAATGAAATAAAGTGTCTTCAGAATTAGTAACATATATTTTGCCTGTGTTAGACAATCAGGGTTATAGTTTGGATGTTTGAGACTTTAAGTATAATGACTTTACAGAGGTTTTTGCCTCAGCAAAAGAAACAATTCAGATATTGACTTGTCCTTTTCAGATTTCTTACATTTTGTGGGCAACTTGGGGTAACTATTAAACATTAAATTAGATGTATATATGAGTAAAACATCTGGGCTGTTTGTAATTCAGTTAAAATACCCAAGGCATATTATAAATCCATGTACCCTTGGCTTCTTAAAATCTATAAAAGAACCCAGTGCACAGACCGACCTGAGTGGCTGGTAACAGTATCACAAGTTAGTGGTGAAAGTGGAATGAGAACTCCTGTGTCTTGAATCCCTGACCATTCATATCCTTTTCTTCTGTAGCACCATGTTACTCTATTGATCGACTCCTTTAATTGTAATTTCAAGCAACTTGGGTTGAGAAGGCGAGTTACTGTGTAGGCCATGTCCTAATGTAACAC
>PVLD010032831.1:0-14241 GCA_004027595.1 Dinomys branickii
CCCGGTTTGGTGCAGTTTGTCCCAGTAGCGCATTCTCTGTCGGGTTCAGGAGCTGAAGCCGTTCTTCCCTCCACACTCGCTCTCTCGGCTGGTCGTCTTCTTCCCGGAAGTCCTTATTTCTGTCTTCATATTGTTATATTTCATTGTTTGGGTGGTAATCCTCTGGGAGGTTCTCTCTCTGCTGCCTACCCGGTCGCCACCTTTCCGGAAGTGCAATATACTCTTGAGGTGCTGTTTATCTCTAGGGAGGCCTGTGGCCCCTCCACTAAGGCCTGACTCTTTTCAGATTCACCTCCAGCCACAATTCTGATGTCTATTTTTTGGTGCCGACTTCCTTCAGGCTCCAATCCTTCTTTGACTGTATAGTATATTATTTCTATCTAACTTAGCTACCTGTAGTAGTGTGTCCTCTGCAGATTCTGTGTTTCGTTCTGCATTGTAGGCCTCTTGTTATAGGGCTTAGAATTCTGGGTTGTCACCCTTCATTTTCTTTTATCCTCTCCCATTTTCCTGTATTTATCTTTTTTTCTGGTTTATTTTTTCCTCTTATTTTTTTGTACTTCTTTTTCTATTTTTTCTTTTCTATTTTTCAATATTTATCTTTTTTCTATGTTCTTTCTGTTTTAATTCCTCCGCTTTACTGTCTTTATCTCCTTTCTGCTTAAACTTTTCTAAAGGTCCATCTAGGTATGAAGGCTTGGTCCCCAGGATGCCACCACTGTGAGGTTGTGGAGCCCTTAAGAGGCAATCTGGGGAGGTTGCAGGACCCTGGGGGGCACTGGGAGGCTCCAGGGGAGCAGCCTCACCCATGCTCTGGTTCTGAAGGCTCAAACTGACAACCTGCCTGAATGAGGACTGGAACCTCTAAAACTGAATCTGTAAGTAAAACAAACCTCAGTCTCTTGCTAAATTGACTGAGTGGTGAAAAGCTGACTAACACAAAGCCGGTGCTAAGAAGTGGGGCACTTGCGGTTCCTCAGGGCTGTGCAGGAGCCTTTGGAATGGTTGGAGGAGTTCGGAGGGGCGGACGGGAAACTGCTGCGGTGAATGGAGCGTAGGGAGGTCTCAGAAGCCCAGAGTGCTGCAGGAATATGCAGAGGCCAGGTCTAAGGGTCTTCAGATGGACAAGGACTCCAGCAACGTGGACTGAAGGCCACCCACACTGCCCCATGACAAAGGCTTGACTGTCTTGTCAGCCCCTGAGGCTTCTCAGGGAGCTAAGTGAAGTCACAGACTGGCTTGTGTTGCAGAGATTTCCAGATAGTACAGCGCTCAGGCTGTGGTACAAGCATTGCTGGCTGCTTTTAGCCAGATCTACAGTGAAAGTCACAAACAAAAGGAGCAGAACAGAAATTTTGCAAAACTTGAAGCTCGGCCAGAAGAGGTACATGTGCAAAAGTTTGGCCAAGAAAGGCGCAGTTGTAGCACTAAAAAACTAAACATGTTTTGCAATGGAACCGTAGGAAGAAAGCCTCAGGGTCACCTCAGAAATCTTGTTCACCTCACTCATCATATGCTCACAAGTGTGAAAATGCACACTTGTTTCAAAGTCTTTCCTTTGAGAAAAAAGCCCTGGAGTGACCTGCATGTCAAAACTGCCTGGGAATTTGTTTCCCTGTTTTGCTGGAAATGCATACATGGGTTGCTGCAGCTGTGGTTCCAGTGCGTTGAGGAACAGCTTACATGGGCAGCAGATCTTGGCACGATCTGCCTGGTGCTTGGTTTTACCAGCATGCAGAATACAAGCACTGAAGGGTTAAGGAGGCTTCCATCAAGATGCCAAAGGAAGACCTGGGAGTCCAGGTAGGGTGTGCCAAGAATGTAGTCTGCAGAAGCAATCCCTGACAGGGTGAGGCTGGGAAAGATGCGAGAGACATGGGATGCTTGATGAGGGAAGCTGTGGGTAGTGTGAAAAGCCAGCAAGAAAGAGTCCACATGGACTACAGCCAGCAAGAGTATAGGGTTGGTGTCTTAGTTATTTTTCTTATTGTTGAGACAAAATGCCCAACACCCAAAGTTAAAGGAGGAAAGGTTTATTTAGCTCACATTTTGTAGAGGTTTCAGTCCTTAATGGGCTGGCTCCAAGGCAGAGTGGCATGGCAGACAGGCATTGAAGAGGAGAAACAGTTCATGATGGGCATAAGATAGCAAAGCAACAAGGAATGACTACAACTCTTTCTATTTCTTATATCTTATCTAGGCTATTTAGCGTGGGTAGCACTCACACTCGGAATCCTTACTGGAGACCACTGCAGTGAACCACAATCTCCTGCCGGCATTATGGTGCACAGTAAAAAGGAAGAGCAAGGGACAAAATAGCAGTACAGTGGGGACCCAGGATGACCAGTTGTTCACGAGGAACATAAGGCCACAGGGCAGCCAGAACCTCAGCATTTATTGATTGAAGAGGGGATTATAGGATCACTCAGAAAGTGATGAGGATCTTAAATTAATAAGGATCTTGCCCTGGAGAATCTTTAGTCTTAGTAGTTTTAGTGTCAGTGTTGGTGTTGGGGTTCGTGTTGGTGCTGGTGTTGGTGTTGGTCTTAGTCTTAGTGGTCTTAGTCTTAGTAGCTGGGAGAAGATGGCCCACCCCTAACGGCATAATGGGCAATCTCAAAAGGATGATACCAAAAAATCTAAGCCTCTGTTCGATCCTTAGGGAAATATGTAAAACTAGCCATTTTTGGTCCTAAACATACACCCCTTTTTGCTTTTGTAATTGCAGCAGTTGAAATAGGGTACAGGCTACGATGGCCATCATAGCAACAAACATATTTTCAATAGTTTGTGAGCGGTCCTGTTGCATCACTAGCATGTGAGCCTCCTACGTTTTCTTTAGTTGTTTCCATGTCATGGGTTTTGTAGCCTGTGTGGATCTCGGTACTTGTGGTGTCTGGCTTCTCTCCAGGTTCATCCTTGAGAATGTTTGCCCTGGAGAGCCAGGTGGGAACAGGCTCCATCACAGGGCTGGGATGTTCCTCTCTCCATGGTCATCTGTTTCCTGAGGGCAGTCATGATGGTATTTTGTTACCTGTTAACACACAAGCATACCCTTGACCCCATGTTATTAACTACAGTGGGCCATCCAACTTTTCTATTTGAATATCTTTCTGTAGGACTTGAGCACTAGGCTCAAGATTTGTCCTTTTGCCGATGAAATTCTGATGGAGGGTATTTATTTTTTGCAACCAGTTTTATAAAATTTAAGGTAAACTTAGCAGGATCTAATTGTGCATGTAGAGGTAATCATAGTCACTCCCCCCTTTTGTAATTATAATTTTGCTTTTGTAATTGTAAAAGCCACAGGTGGCTTTGGCACTGACCTTTCCAGGGCTCAGCCCTGTCTGACTGCTTACAATATTTCTAAATAACTTAGCTATCTATTGCAGTTCCCCCTCTGAAGAAGTACCCCGAACTGCAGTTAGAGGAGAGAATAGGCACTGTTTTCATCCAGCTGCTTTGAGCAGAGAAGCGTCAGTGCAGGGGTGACTGCACTTACAGTCCTTCTCCAGAAAACTGATCTAATGGGCCTCAGATAGTTACCATGTTGTAGTTTAGCACTTATAAGCTCTCTTTACAAGGTTGATCTGGGGGATCCTGATAAAAGGATTCTAGTACACTTGTCATTGGTTCCATCTGCGTGACCACTTGGAGTTTGTCAGCTTGTAGGCAAGAATAAACAATTTTTTGGAAAAATTAGAGCATATATAATCCAAGCATGAGCAGTAGAACAGAAAGATAGGCTGGGGAAAGAGCCAAGTCTAGAAACTGTTCTTTAGGGAATGGAATAGCAAATGTAACTCACTGGCTCTTAAGCCCCTCTCCTGATAGAGGTTATCTACAAGTCTCTTATTTTGTCATAAATCTCTGTCCAGTTTTATCTGTAAGACAGAGTTTGGTGGTTTTGAAGGACAGTTTTAGCTATGGAATTTAAAGATTCTTGTTGAGCTTTTACACATTTTACTGTAGCTTTTCTAAATGGCCCATAACAGTGCTCAGCACCGGCACAGCTGGAAACTGCCAGGAGCCAGCAGTCAGTGCTGCCCCTTATATCTAGCTCATTACTATGACATTGTTTTTATGCATAGTTTAGTTATAATTTTCTGCTGGGTGTTTAACACTAAGGTGAAGTGAGACATGTAATTAAAATTAACCTCTTGTTCTCTATGAAGGCCCGTTAACTCTCCTTGGGCATCGCCTTGGAGCCATGTACAGAACCTCTCAGCTCGTCTGTCAGTGTCAGCCATCAGGATGAGTCATGGGCTTTGCTTGAACGATTGCTTTCTATGAAAGCACAGGAGACTTTTCCCTTTTGTGTCCCTCCTTTGGCACACTGTTCGCTGTATTCTCATCTCCTGGGGGCCAGCAATCTCCTTGATCCGGAGGTTGTGTGACTTATCAGAGCTGTAGGATGTTACAGAAAATGTTCTCTCATGTCCTGGATCCTCACTGACCTTGGAGTGTTGGGGCAAAAATATTAGCTGTCCTCTAAGCCCTGTTGCCTTTCTATAGCTGATATGTACTGACTTATCCTTGTCATGTTATTTTCCTGTTGTTGGCTCTGCATCTCTTCTCCCCTCCTGTTTGCCTTGCCTGGTGGATTCCTTCTGTTGGGGTTCATGGAGTTGTAGACCTTGTTATCTCTTTCTAGAATGTCCTTTAGAACATTTTGGAGTGCTGGTTTAGTGTTCATGAATTTCCTCAGGTGTTCTTTGTCGTGGAAGTATCTTATTTCTCCATCAATTTTAAAAGATAGTCATGCTGGGTACATCAATCTGGGTTGGAGGTTGTTTTCCTTTAGAGCTTGAAATACTTCACTCTAAGCTCTCCTTGACTTGAGGGTTTGTGCTGAGAAGTCAGCTGTCATTCTGATGGGTTTTTCTTTACAGGTGATTTGTTTCTTTTCTCTAACAGCTTTTAATATTCTATTTTTGTGTTAAATTTCTGGAATCTCGATTATGCTATGTCTGGGTATAGATTATTTTTGATCATAGATAATTGGAGTTCTATATGCTTCATCTATATGTCAAATTCTTTTTCCCTCCCAAGGAAGTTTTCTATCCTGATGTCTATGAGTGGGTTTTTTATATTATTTGCGTTATCTCCTGCTTTTATTCTTTGCATCATCTGGCAGCTCCTGGATTGATTTCTCCTGGTCCTTTGCTATTTCTAAGACATCTGTCTTTTCATGTTCACTAATCACAAGCCTGTCTTCTATATCTGAGATTCTGTCCTCACATTGGCCCATTCTGCTGCAGATACTTTCAGTGGAATTTTTATTCTTCTGGCTATCTGCTTGAATCTGTTTTATGGATTCTATTTCTTTCCTATGTTGGGCATTCATTGTTTCTATCGTTTTCTTAAGCTCCTCTATTTTATCTGTATCTGCTCTGGAGTCACTAAGCATGGTTTTCATCATGGTCATTGTCTTTGTAATTATCTGAGAAATTATTTCTGATTTGATTTTTTTCTAGAGCCTCATTCATTTGCCTTGTTGTTACCACTTCAGAGAGGCCACGTGGGTGGCTTTCAGGTTGTACCATCTCAGTGATCCCTGGGTTTGCTTTTGGTGAACTGGATGTCTAGGGTTGCATCTTGTTTGAGTGTCTTCTCATTTTCTTTTCCTTTTTAAAGTTTATATCCTGGTTTGATGCTCGTAAATTGCCTATGTTGAGTTGCTTCATTGCTTAGGAAATGACTCCTCAGAGATGTCTTCCAGGTGAAGCTGGGTTTTGGGTTTTGATTTTGTTGGAAGATTGTACCTCTTTAGTTTATTGGGAATGAGAAGTTGCTGCATGTTTGGCCCATATCCTCATTCTTTGGCACTGGCACAGAGTATTTTCTGTGACCCTTAGGTAATCTCAGCCTTGGTATACCAGGAAGAATAGCTGGTTAGAATAATTATGTCATTTTGGCTAAAGTGGTATAATCAGCAATAACAATAGCATCAAACACAGCCTAGAGAATGACAAACTGGGTAACTATTAATTTGCCACCTCTAACCATATGAACTAGATTTATGGTTATATAACAAAATCTAAAACAAACCAGAAAATTATATGCAGTAAATGAATCTTCAATATGTCAACTTTACCCTCAAGGGAGAAAATGGGGGTTAGGGAAAAATAGGGAAGTAGAAGAGGAAAGAATTAGAGGCAAGGCTGGAAGACAAAGGGGATCACACAAACTTTGGGAAATTTTGATGCAGAAGATAGGAGGAAAAGAGAGAAGGAAAGAAAGAAATAAAAGGAAGAACAGAACAGGAAAAACAATCACAAAGAACCTAGAAACCACATTCATGCTCATATAACAACAAGATCAGACAATGCAGAAAAAACCAAAAATGAAACAACTACAACAAAAAGCAAGAGAGAGAGAGAGAGAGAGAGGGAGAGAGAGAGAGAGAGACAGACAGACAGACAGACAGAGACAGAGAGACAGAGGCAGAGACAGAGACAGAGACAGAGACAGAGGGACAAAAGGAAAAAGTACACTTCTGGGACTGCTATCTCTGCTGTCGCTAGTAGACATGTGGAGACAGAATCTAGATCTGTATTGATTTATTCCCCCAAGCCAACAGTAGCTTTATGGCAGGGTAGTGGATAATCTCATTGAGTCTGCAAATTTATTTCCCCTAAAGTTCAGGCTGTATCCAGGTCATGAAGCTGAGACCAGACCCATTCAGCCTCTGTTCAGCTTGCAGCCATCATGTACCTTCTGCAGGCTTGGACTCAGCTGAGAGCCACTAGATGGACCCAACAGTTGTTTTGAGTTCTGAGCTCAGTTGGTCCCTCTCCGAGATGGCTCCTGACCAATTTCTCTCTCCTGTGGGGTGACTGGCCCCCCAATACACAGCCCCAGCTAGTACAGTGCCCCACATCCACCATTCCCTTCCACTGCTGCATTTCTCCATGGAGGCTTCTGGTGTTGCCAGCATTCACTGTGTGTCTGTAGGTTTGAACTGCTCCTCCCGTGCAGAGCCCCAACACAGGGAGAAGGCTCCGCCAGCCATCTCCTTCTTCTTCACTGAAGTTTCCCTCTTGGTTCTCCTTGTGGGCTTCGATCCTTCCTGGGTCCTGGGGACCCACTTCCCTCCTTCTTGTCTTCCTCACATTGCTATATTCCAGTGTCTGGATGGCAACGCTCAGAGAGGCTCCTTCTTTGCTGCTTACCACACTGGTAGCTTCCCAGAAGTACCCCCTATGTTTTCTCCCGGTTATCTTTCTCTCTTTGGTCTCCAGACCTCGGTTGTTGAATACCTAGAAGAGAAGATCAGCGGCATTAACATTGCAGGTGGAGCAGTAAGCTTCGCTGTTATAATCTCACCTGCATAGCAAGCACTTTGAAATGTGAAGTACAGACAAAGGACTGTTATTCCCTACTAACCATAGTTGTTTTAGTGGTGAATTCCTGCTGAATGTTAATAGGCAACAGTTATATAGTTTGACAGAGAAAAACTGAGATCAAAAGCCACACACAGTATTTCAGCATAACAATCATGACATCTTTGAAACACATTTAAGTGTCCATCTTAGGGTAGAACAGAGTGACATACATAACATATGCATCACATAATTTTTTGGACTGGTGGTCTCATATTGGTTTGACATATACCTCTTATTACAAATAGGAGCACAAGAGAAAAGCAGATGTCTAAATTTAAAAGAAAAGGCTTATCACTATATGATGGAGACACTACAGGTTTATGTCCCTGTTTGGGCACCAGTTAACATGCTTATATTATCACTTAGTTATTACAGACTGATCAGGCCTCTAACCTCCTAAATAAGTGGATGGCAAAGGCTTAAATAAAAGAGATAAATGGTATGATTTTAGGGCTCCAGGAGGTTCAAAATCCTGTAACAGAATTAGATATTCTAAGGGGCTAAGACAAAGAACTTCTCTGGGCATCCTATATTTATTTGGTTTACAAATAAAGGAGGGCATACTCAGCCAATGAACAAACAGGAACTGGAGCACATCAGCAAGAGTGAGGTACAGATGGAGGTGGAACAGACGGCCCCACACCCTTCTCACTCCAACACCAAGCAGGAAGCACGAGCTGAGTTACCGGGCTTCAGCTCCCACCCTGAACTCTCTCTGTGAGCACCTTGAGCCTTGGCGCCCCCTGCACCCAGCACGACCCCAGGGGCCTTGACAGGGAGCTCAGTGGCCTGAGGGGAAAGGAGGACTCCCTGCAGGCTACATGAAAACCCTGAGGACCTGGACCGGGCCCCTGAGGGCAAGGTGACAGAGCAGAGCCTGGCGTTCTAAGGAGGCAACGCTGCGGACTTGACCAGGTCCCTGGGAGCATCTCGTCAGGGTGGAGCCCAGTGGTCAGTGGGGGCGATCCTGCAGACTCAACCAGGCCCCCAGGAGTGCCTCACTGGGGTGGAGCCCGGTGGTCTGCAAGGGTGACCCTGTGGACTAGACTGGGCCCCCAGAAGCACCTCATCAGGGTGGAGCCCAGCAGTCTGTAGGGGCGACCCCACGAACTGGACCAGATCCCAGAGGGCCTCAAGGGCTTGTCAGTGGGGTGCTGACCATAGTGTACCTGGTTCCCTGCCTATGTACCGTCTTCGAGGAGGGGTGCTTTTCCACCTAGTATCATAGTAATTTGTGTGCACCCATGTTTGTTACAGCATAATTTGAAGCAGCTATGTGTCTTCCTTTCCAATATGAGAGCCTGAGGGAATAAATAAACCAAAAATACAGTTATTATCAGAGGGAAGATGACTGATTGGATAGCAGAACAATGGAGATGTGGTTGGTGAAAATTATTTGATTAATTGAACGTGCCATTATTTGTATAACTGAGTAACAAATGTGAAGATAACATTATGTAATACAGCATCCATTGTTAATTCCCTACTATCTTCTCTATAATTTTGTATTTCCATTATTGCTTTTGTGTTATTCTGGTTTATATGTCTCCATTCTTTTGTCTTTAAAATAAAATAAAAAAAATCATTCAAAAAAGGAGGGGATACTGAAGAAAGCATAAGAATCTGACCTTGGGAGTCAGTTGAAGGACTTCTCCAAGTAAGACATTATGTTAGTTTAGGAGAACTATGTTAACTCCAGGAAGTTCTCCACCCAGGAGTGAGATGTCTGCAAGTACAGTCTTTACCTAGTTAATTGGGGTTGGAGTCAGGCATCCTCAGCTGTGGCCTTGTCTTGTTCTTTGAGGCATCACAGCACCACAGGCCACTACAGGCCTCAGCAGGGACCAGTGACTTATAGAGGTTCACTTACTATGAGCCTTCTGCTCATCTCCAGATAAGGGGCCTAGGCCTTGGGCAGACTCATAAATAAACATGAAAAAGTAATTGATTAATTTTAAATCCTTCTCAGAGCCACTTTGCAGTGGTCTCTGTCAACTATAAACAATCTCAGTTTTATATTTTAGAAGGCCTGTACACCTGGAAGGCACGAATACATTTAATACACTATGAGATTAACAATAATGAATCATTATAGCTAAATGGAGAGTTTGTTTCCTAATTTAGTTTTGCATCAAGAGCATTTTTTAAAATGAGAAAATTTTATTGTCTTATTTATAGGAAACTTAACCTTTTGACAATCACCAATGTAAACATATCACAGTAACATTTATTGGGGTGTCTCTCATAAGGCTATAGGAACTACTGGGGCCCCTTTAATGAACAAAGGCTGGAATAATATTTTCCCACGCAGCTATTCCTTTATTAACCAAAGGTAGTCCTGTTCAAAAAGTCCCCCTCCCTAAGGAATCTCTATTTTTAAAAAAATTTGATAAACTATAAGAACCAGATCATAACAATTTACACATTATCTTGACCAATGAAAGGTTCTCAAGTTATTGTACACTTTGTATAAAATGCATTACATTTGTAAAACTAATCTTGTACATTATGTGTACAATGCATTAATTTGTAAAACCAATCTTGACCTTAACAAATTTTTGATCAGGTGGCAACTTGGGTGGAAGTATGTCCTTATCCTAATGACATCTATAAACTACCTTAAATTATAGACAAATGTTTTATTTATTTTTTATTTTAAAAGTAAAAGAACAAAAACATTAACAGACATTAAGTAGCACAAGAACAGTACAATCAAAACTGAATTACAGACAAGGTGACAGGGAATTAACAATGGTTGTTGTATTACACATTGATAACTTCAAAGTGTATGCTCAGGAAAACACATATAGACATATAAGATTGATCAAACAACTAATCATGAACTGTTCCTTATAATAAAGCGACATAAGTCAATAGTGCAACCATGTTAGCCATCCTGCATATACATACACACATACATAGTTATCCCTTTCTTGCTTTTCTCCTGCCCCTCATCCCATTTGCTCTTTACTTTTCAGCAGTTTCCCTTCATACCTCCTAATTTATATTCCCACTTTCAGGCTCTTACACTAGTGATATAATACACTGCTTGCACATGCACATCTGATTTATTTCACTTATGACTATGGTCTCTAATTATGACCATTTGCCTATAAAAGCCCCAAGTTTGTCTTTCTTTATAGCTGAGTAATATTCCATTATATAAAAATGCCAGTTTTTTTTTTTTATCCAGTCCTCAGTGGATGGACGTTTGGGTTGCTTCCACGATTTAGCTATTACAAATTGCACTGCTATAAACATGGGTGCACACATATTGCAGTGATATGATGTTTTGAGATCTTCTGGGAAAATACCCAGAAGGGGAATAGCTGAGTTGTATGGGACCTCTAGACCTAGCTTGCTGAAAAATCTCCAAACCGATCTCCACAGTGGTTTCACCAGTCTGCATTCCCACCAGCAGTGGAGAAGAGTTCCTATTTCTCCACAGCCTTACCAGCATTTGTTATTGGTTGATTTCTTAATGCTGGCCAATCTTACTGGGGTGAGATGAAATCTCAGCATTGTTTCAATTTGAGTTTCTTGAATGACTAAAAATGTAGAACTTTTTCTCATATGTTTATTTGCCATTTGTATTTCTTTATCTGAGAAGTGTGTATTCATGTCAGATGCCCATTTCCGGATTAGGTCTTTGAATTTGAAAAGATTCATGTTTTTTAATTCTTTGTATGTTCTAGATAGAAGACCTTTGTCCGAGGTACAGCCAGCTAGAATTTTTTCCCAATTTGTGGGTTTTCATTTTACTCTGCTGGCGATTTCTTTAGACGTGCAAAAACTTTTCAGTAAGATGAGGTCCCAGCTATTGATTCTTTGAAGTGTTTCCCTTGCAGTTTGACTTTTGTTCATGAACTCTCTGCCTGCTCCTATGTCTTCAAGATTTTTACCCACCTTCTCTTCCAATAGATTTAGTGTTTCTGTTTTAATATTGAGATCTGTGACCCATTTTGACTTGAGTTTGGTGCATGGTGGTAGACTCGGGTCTATTTTCAGTCTTTGGCAAGAGGCAAACCAATTTTTCCAGCACCATTTATTAAAGAGGCTATCTGTCTTCCAGTGAGCTTGTTTGGCCCTTTTGTCAAATATTAGGTGGCTGAGTGTGTTTGTGGTTGTGACTGCATCTTCCAGTCTGTTCCATTGATCCTCAGATCTGTTTTTTAGCCAGTACCAGGTTGATTTTATTACAGTAGCTTTGTAGTATAATTTCAGGTCAGGGATTGTGATTCCACCTGACTTGTCCTTGTTGCCCAGTATTGCTTTTGCTATTCTGGGTCTCTTCTGATTCCAGATGAATTTAAGGAATGTTTTCTCTAGATCTGTGAGGTATGCTAATGGTAGTTTATCGGGAATTGCATTGAATATGTACAACAGTTTTGGTAGTATGGCCATTTTTCACAATGTTGATTCTTCATTCCCAAGTAACCATGAGCAAGGAATGGTTTTCCATTTATTGAAATCCTCTTCGATCTCTTTTTTCAGAGTACTGTAGTTTTCATTGAATAGATCTTTTACTTCTTTTGTTAGATTGATTCCTAAATATTTCAGTTTCTTGGATGTTATTGTAAAAGTTATGGTTTCCTTAATTTCTCTCTGTCTGTTTGTTGTTTGTGCATAGGAATGCTATTGATTTTTGGGTGTTGACTTTGTATCCAGCTATACTGCTGAATTTGTCAATTAATTCAAGGAGTTTTCTTGTGGAGTTTTTGGGGTCTTCCATGTAAAGTATCATGTCATCTGCAAATAGTGATAGTTTTACTTCTTCTTTTCCTATCCTTATTCCTTTTATTTCTCTCTCTTGTCTAATTGCTCTGGCTAATGCCTCCAGAACTATGTTCAATAGGAGTGGTGAGTGTGGACATCCTTGTCTTGTTCCTGACTTTATAGTGAAAACTTTCAGTTTTTGTCCATTTAGTATGATGTTGGCTGTTGATTTGTCATAGATGGTTTTGAGCAGATTGAGGTAAAGGCCATCTCTTCCTATTTTTTCTAGGGTTTTTAACATGAATGCATGTTAGAGTTTATCAAAAGCTTTCTCTGCATCTATTGGGATGATTATGTGATTTTTGTCTTTGGCTCTATTGATATGGTGTATTATATTAATTGATTTTCAAATACTGAACCATCCCTGCATTCCTGGAATGAATCCAACCTGGTCATGGAATATAATTTTCCTTATGATTTGCTGCATTCTATTTGCTAGTATTTTGTTGAGTGTCTTTGCATCTATGTTCATTAGGGAGATTTGCCTATAGTTCTCTTTCTTGGTTGGGTCTTTCTCTGGTTTTGGTATCAGTATAATACTTGCCTCCAGAAATGAGTTAGGGAGAATTGCTTCCATTTCAATTTTATTGAAGAGTTTGAGGAGTGATGGCATTAAATCTTCACTGAATGTTTTATGAAATTTTGGTGTGAATCCATCAGGGCCTGGGCTTTTCTTTGTTGGTAAGATTTTAACGACATTTTCAATCTTATTAATTGATATTGGGGTGTTCAGGAGTTTTATATTTTCCTGATTCAACTTTAGTAATTCATATTTTCCTAAGAATCTAGACAAATGTTTCAAAACCAAACTTTTTTTATTTTAAATAAAAGTACAAAAACATATTAACAAACAGACACCAATTAGCATAAAAAACAGTACAATCACAACTAATCTATAGACAAGGTGACCTGGTCTCAACAGTGGTTATTGCTTTATCCATTGATATCTTCGAGGTGTAAATATATGAACCCATATACAGACATGCAAAATTAGTCAGACAATCCTCTCAACAACAGAAAAAACACAAAAACCAAAAATCCAAAGACAAAAAACAAAACAGGTAAACAACAACAATAACAACAACAACAACAAAACCACCAATAGTTGCTGCTTTGCATATTGATATCTTCGAAGTGTGTGTTCAGGTTAACACATACAGACATACAAGATTGATCACATAACCCGTCATCGATTATTCCTTAGCATTAAGTGATATAATACAATAGTAGAACCATGTTAGCCCTCCTGCATATATGTATATTCATATATACATACATACATTTTTGTCTCTTTCTTTTCTCCTTTCCCTCGTCCCGTCTGTTCTTTGTTTTTGAACAGATTTCCTTCATGTCTCTTAGTTTATATTCCCACGCTCGGGTTCTTACACCAGTGATACAATACGTTGCCTGCACATGTATCGCTGATTTATTTCACTTATGAGTATGGACTCCAGTTTTGACCACTTGCCTACAAAGTCCCCAAAACTTGTCTTTCTTTATAGCTGAATAATATTCCATTATATAAAAATGCCACAATTTTTTAATCCAGTCTTCTGTGGATGGGCACTTGGGTTGCTTCCACATTTTAGCTATTACAAATTGTGCTGCTATAAACATGGGTGCACACATATCAGAGTGATATGATGTTTTCAGATCTTCTGGGAAAATACCCAGAAGGGGAATAGCTGGTTTAAATGGAACCTCTAGACCTAGTTTGCTGAGAAATCTCCAAACGGCTCTCCACAGTGGTTGCACCAGTCTGCATTCCCACCAGCAGTGTAACAGAGTCCCTATTTCTCCACAGCCTCACCAGCATCTGTTATTGGATGACTTTTTCATACTGGCCAGTCTTACTGGGGTGAGATGAAATCTTGATGGTGTTTTTATTTGCATTTCTCGAATGACTAAGGATGTGGAACATTTTCTCATATATTTATTTGCCATTTGTATTTCTTTGTCTGAGAAGTGTGTATTCATCTCAGATGCCCATTTCTGGATTGGGTCTTTGAATTTGGACAGGTACATGTTTTTTAATTCTTTGTATGTTCTAGATAGAAGACCTTTGTCTGAGGGACAG